>JAFVLL020004766.1:0-58745 GCA_021397915.2 Tor tambroides | reverse complement strand
GGGGCTGACGAGGTGCAGGTGCCGATGATTAATATGCTGGAGATGTGGAGCGAGGTAATTGGCTGGGTGAGGAGCCTGGTCCTCCTGTGACAGAAGGGAATGCAGAATGTTAAAATCCACAATATCTTTAGAAGCTGAGGTTGCACTGCATCTTTTTTTTTTTTTTTTTTGATGTTTTTGAAATAAGTCTCATAATCACCAAGTCTGCAATCATTTGATTTATTTTTTTAAAACTTTTTTTTAATTTACATAATGTAATTAATTTTCTTACCCCAACTCTTAATATATGACAAACAAATGTATTTTAGATGCTTTTTTATTTAACTACAGTATATTTTTTCTATAAATTATATTTTAAATATAAACACTTTTTTCTCTGTGGCATGGGATGTTCAGATATTTTTAGTGGAAAACAAGAAAAAAGTTTCTTCAGTATGAAAATAAAGCTTCATCACTGCAGTCTGACATGACACTGCACATCCAATCTTTATGACTGATGAAGTTGAGCGCACACAGTGCTTTTCCCTGAATGTAGCACCTCTGTCTCACATTGTACGATAAGTGCTAAAGATAGATGCTCTCAGACCGAGTTCCCTTGAGCTTCTACTGCGGTATATAATGCGACCTATATATGGTCAAAGACTTTTTCCACATTGTGAAAGCCTCTGATGATTCATTCAGTTCCTAAGACAGTGTGACACCTCAGGAATTATTAATGGCTGATACAGGACAAGTGTGAAAGCATCATGGATTTCACTTGAGGGGATAAACCTTCTATACCAGTTGAGATCTTAAGCGGTTAAAACAATAGTGTTGTGCTATGGGAAAATCTTGACATTTTCTTTGACATTTTAGTTCTAGACATGACAGTGTACTGCACCTGAATAATAAAGAGCCTGAAATACATCATAACTCTTACATTTTCTTCAAATGCAACTTATTTGACTATACATTGGTCACATAAAATTAGCAAAAATCTTGGGTTCCCTGCAGCGTGTAATTTCATTACCGCACAGCAATGAATGTCAAAAAATAATAAAATCGCTTCAACAAAATCTAAAACTGAGCAAAGTTCCATTTTTTAAATTTTTTTTATCATGGTCCATGAGGCAATATGACAAAGTATAACGTGAAACAGCTCACTGATTTGCCAGTCCTGCTGGGACCTCTAGCTGCCTTTTCATACCAATTTATTCAAATTGCTGAGACACTCTGACGTTGATCACATTAATGCCCTCCTAAATTTGTAATGTCAAAAGGCACCACAGAATGTCCATCTCTACATCGAAAACATGTCAGTTCAAACCAGCAGTGCTTCCATTCAAATTCCAAACATTTGTAAACAAAGATAAAACATGTCAATTGGTGTGAAATCATGAATTAGCTTTGCTAGTTCTGGAGATGCTCCTTTTCGGAATTCACTTCTCTAACCTGATGTAACACCGATCCAAACAGTCTTGGCTCACTGTGGGTGGGATGAAACTATTGTAGGATCAATAATGCTTTAGGCTGCCCTCACTGCAGTGTAACATGACCCAGTTTCCATTTTGTTCTTCATGTATTGGCACAAGGGGGCTAGTCAACCGTACCCTTCAATATTCTGAAATTTTGGTGTCACCATTTTGTTTGAAACCTCCAGTATGTCATACTTGTAGAGGTTTGTCCATGAGATGGATTCTTATACTTAACATGTTTTTATGATTATTATTACTTGTAATTGTATAATGCAAAGGAATGCTAAATATTTACTTTTATTTTCGTTGTGAAAAATGGGAAAGGAAGTTTAATTTTTCCACAATATGAGAGCCTACAAGTATGATGGGCTGTCAAGTTCCAATTAGGTAGTCCATACACCTTACCAGCTAACAAAAATATGTTGTAAGAACATTTTGCGAACAAAGTCCAATAATAGAGAGTGTGTCTCGGGGTCCAGGTGCTGTAAAGTCAAAGTGCTCTCAGGTCTAGGGTTTATCACAGTACATCAAAAAAAAACAAAAAAAACAACAACAACTTAAGAATGAATATTGCACTCTTGTAAATTAAAAAGCCTTTATCATCAGAAATCTAAAAATCATCCAAGAAATCTAAAAACTCTCCAACACATTTCGGTACATGCCTTCTTCAGGGAGAGTAAACAACAAACTTGGCACAGGTGAAAGCAGTGTCATTCATTAAGTCATCGGATAATAGTCATGTGACCAACAACTCTCTATACTATAGGCTTGTTCGAGATGATATACACTAGCCTGTCACTGGCTGGTGAGAGTAGCCACTTGCAGTCGGGGCGGAATTAAAAGCAGAGACGTCAAGTCGGACACTTTCTGCTCCCAGTAGTGATGCTCGCACAGTGTTTGCATACTTTATCACAGATGAAGTGAAATAAAGGCAATATTTGCCAAATACACAGGCATTTCAGAAATGTTTTCATGAGCAACAGAAACACTTTTTATATACTGCTTAATACAGCGCCATCTGTTCATGAATAAAGTTCAACAAACATATAGGCCGACTATTTAAATACTGTTATAATCATTGGAGGATCTTGAAATATATTTCTCAGCAATTCGTCACTTTGTAGAATACCCCAATTTTTTTCAAATCATTTGTTTAATTTTTTTCAGCATTTGTACTGTATTTGGTTACAAAATAGACCTTATTCAAATTTTCTACTCTTATTTGTCTTTGTGACATTGTCTCTTGTCATATTTTTTGCACGTATCTTAGCTTTTTGAATGATTTCAAACTTATACCCTCTTTTTAAAAATCATTTTTCTAGACTCTTAGCTTTATCCTCAAAATCCTGCTCTTTATCAGCTCTTTTATAGCTCTTTAGGTACAACCCCAATTCCAGAGAAGTTGCGACATTTTGTAAAATGCAATAAAATCAAGAATCTGTGATTTGTTAATTCTCTTTAACTTTTATTTAACTGACAAAAGTACAGAAAAAAAAATTAATTGACCAACATAAATGTATTTTGTAAATATGAACAAATTTTGATTTTGATGGCTGCAAAAACACTCCAAAAAAGCTGGGACAGAGGCACGTTTAACACTGTGTCACATCAACCTTCCTTTTAATTACAATGTTTCATTGTTTGGGAATTGAGGATAATAATTGTTAAAGTTTTGCAAGCAAAATTTTTGTCCAGTCTCTCTTGAAACAAGGCTTCAGATATTCAGCAGTTTGCAATCGTCGTTGTCTGATTCTCTTTTTCATGACTGGTCATACATTTTCAATAGGAGTCAGATCTGGACTGCAGGTAGGCAAGTCTAACACATTCACTCTGTCTCTACGAAACCACACTGTTGTAGCACATGCAGAGTAAAATCTGGCATTGTCTTGATCTAATAACCATGGACTTCCCATGAAAGACGTCATCTTGATAGCAGTATATTTCTCTGTACAATTCCAGTATATGCCTCCATGTCAATAGTACGTTCACACATATGCCAGTCACCCATGCTGTTTGCTCTGCTGCACCCCCATACCATGACAGACGTTTGTTTTTGCTTCTGTCGCTGATGAATGTCTGAATGGTCCCTTTGGTCTTTGGGACTGAGAACTCGAATTCTATTTTTACCGGAAACAAATGGAAATGTGGACTCATTTGAATACAGCACACATTTTCACTGTCTTTTTGACTATCTGAGATGAGCCCTGGCCCAGAGAACCTGGCAGCATCGCTGCATAGAATTGATGTATAGCTTTTTTAATGTTGTTGCAATGTTATATTGAGTCAAGTTTATCATAAAACACTGACAAAAGCTTATTTACCCCCACTTTATTAATATTTAAATAGTAGGCCTATATGATTATGTTGTACTTTATTCTTGAACAGATGGTGCTGTATTAAGCTGTATATAAAAAGTGTTTCTGTTGCTCATGAAAACGTTTCTGAAAACATCTGTGTATTTGACAAATATTGTATTTAATTCACTTCATCTGTGACAGAGTATGCAAATACCGTGCGAGCGTCCCAGAAAGTGTCCGACTTGACGGCTCCATATTCAACTCCACCCCTGATTGTAAGCGGCTAATCTCGTTGACTGCCGTCTGTAGCCGTGGTTCAACTTGAATGCACCTATTGCTTTCACCTGTGCTAAGTTTGTTGTTTGCTCTCCCTTAAGAAGGCATGTGCCGAAACGCGTTGGAGAGTTTTTAGATTTCTTAGATGTAGCCATCTGATAATTAAGGCTTTTTAATTTACTAGAGTAAATTCAGATTTTTTTTTTTCGATGAACGTTTTGCGAATGTTCCCATTGTTATATAAACATTATTTATAATGTGTATATATAATAATGTATATAATTTTTATATATATATATATATATATATATATATATGTGTGTGTGTGTTTATTGAAAAGGTAGTTTTTAATCAGCTGAACAACTACTTAAACTCAAATGGATATCTGGACAATTTTCAATCTGGTTTCTGAGTGCATCACAGCACAGAGACAGCAGTAAGATAATAAATGATATTCGCTTTAATTCTGATTCTGTCAAAATATCAGTGCTGGTACTACTAGATCTTGGTGCTATGTTTGACACTGTCGATCATAACATACTTCTAGAGAGACTGGAAAACTGGGTCTGGCTTTCTGGGATGGTACTCAAATGTTCAGGTCATGCTTAGAAGGGAGAGGTTATTATGTGAGTATAGGAGAGCATAAGTCCAAGTGGACGTCCATGACATGCAGAGTCCCACAAGGCTCAATTCTTGCACCGCTCTTGTTTAGCCTGTATATGCTCCCATTAAGTCAAATAATGAGAGAGAACCAAATTGCCTATCACAGCTATGCTGATGACACCCAGATTTACCTAGCCTTATCTCCAAATAACTATAGCCCCATTGACTCCCTCTGCCAATGCATTGATTAAATTAATTAACAGTTGGATGAGCCAGAACTTTATTCAGTTAAACAAGGAGAAAACTGAAGTCGTTGCATTTGGAAACAAAGATGAAGTTCTCAAGGTGAATGGATACCTTGACACTATAGGGGTCAAACAACTAAAAAAACAAGTCAAAAATCTTGGGGTGATTCTGGAGACAGACCTTAGTTTCAGTAGTCATGTCAAAGCAGTAACTAAATCAGCATATTATCATCTCAAAAACATTGCAAGAATTAGATGTTTTGTTTCCAGTCAAGACTTGGAGAAACTTGTTCATGCCTTTATAACAAGCAGAGCGGATTATTGTAATGGTCTCCTCACCGGCCTTCCCAAGAAGACCATTAGACAGCTGCAGCTTATCCAGAACGCTGCTGCCAGGATTAACTAGAACTAGAAAATCTGAGCGTATCACACACTGGCTTCCAGTTACATTTAGGATTGATTTTAAAGTACTTTTACTCATTTATGAACCACTCAATGGCCTAGGACCTAAATACATTGCAGATATGCTCACTGAATATGAACCTAACAGACCACTCATTAGGATCGAGTCAGTTAGAAATACCAAGGGTTAACAAAACAAGGGGAGTCCACTTTTAGCTATTATGCCACCCAAAGTTGGAACCAGCTTCCAGAAGAGATCAGATGTGCTAAAACATTAGCCACATTTAAATCCAGACTCAAAACTCATCTGTTTAGCTGTGCATTTGTTGAATGAGCACTGTGTAACATCCGAATTGACTGCACTGTACAACTAATTTTTATTTCTAACTGTTCTAAATTCATTTTAAATCCATTTTTTAAAATAATTTTTAAATTTAAATTTCTGGTTTTATTGTGATTTTTTTTTTTTTTTTTTTTTTTGTGATTTTACTTCCTTTTATGTAAATCACTTTGAACAGGGCTGCTGCTGGCCAAATGGGTGCCCTAAGCAGGATTACATTGTTGTGCCCCCTCTCTCAAATATTATGGAAGTAAAAAACAAAACAAAAAAACACCTACTATAGGGGTCAAAATAGAACTTTTATAAAATATAAAAGTAAATAAATAAATTATAACTAAATTGTATTATTTACAAATTACAATTGTAGCTCTAGACAGTTACCTGGCTATGATTTCATTAATACGGTTGTCTGATTGATTTTATAGTCTCAAGCATTCAGAAATCACGCAAAAGAAAATAAAACCATGTTTAATTTTTGTAAGGGTTGTGATGTCCACATGTTTTTTGTTGAAGAAATTATAGAGGCTGTGTCATCTATATCAAAAGGTGGCCAAAAATTAAAGATTAAGTGGATATTTGAACTAAATGTTTGGTCAATAGCCTATTAAACAAGGATTGATTGATTGATTGATTGTCCTGTAAGTGTAACAGCAGCAATTACCAGGCTTTTGGCTCCCTTTGCAGGCATTTGTAATAACATGAACATAAATTTGTTTTGTATTACATTATGTATTTTAACAGTGTTATTCAATGAAACCATAATTATTAATTAACCAATCATTATTGCCTCATTGTTTTATATCATGCATTTTAAATCATTCTAATGGCTGTTGCTGGTTTAGGCCTGTTTTTATAACCGCAAAAAATATTCTTTTAATACTTCTTTGTAAATTATTATTTGAAGTAACAAAACCATGGTTAATTTGCGGTTACCATGGCTACAAGAACCATGATTTTTTGGTTTTATTCGTGTTAAAACCATGGCTAATTTTCGTAAGGAGACATGGAAACTCAGAGAGAATATTAGATGCGTTGGTGCCCCCCCCCCCATGTATGAACTGTGCTATATAAATAAACTTGCCTTGCCAACTCATCTGCATATTTGACACATATGCTAATGGAATTTGAGTCACTCTATGTTTTAAGTATGAAAGAATTGTGTACATTTATTTTTGTATATTTGTGTAAGTTTTGGGTGAACTGTTCCTTTAAGTTATGGTGTCAGTGAATCATCTGTAGGAAGAAGATAAATGCAAGTAGCACATCTTCATAATCTAAACAGCCCTGGGGATCAGGTTTGTGTCAGAGTCTGTTTGAGTGATGATCTTCCTTTCAATCAGCTGCTGCACCTCTGGTGTCACTTGTTCCTGCAGACTCCATGTCACTGACTTGTTTCAATAATTCACATACAACCAGCTGCCACGCTTTGATTCCATGCATTAAGTATCCCTGTTTTTTTAGGGCAATCGTGATGAGCTTCACAATTCATGCATGCACAGAGCGTGCAATGTAGTTTACGTGAAGCTGTCAAAAAGGATGTTTGCATCTCATTTGTGGCTTTGTCTAATTACTTTGGGGAGGACAAATAGAGAGGTATTTCAGGCATTTGCTGTTCCCCCTCAGAGATGAGTAATGTGTTTCTCTCTTTGCATTGGCCTGTTGTTGACTAGTCTTGTTTGTGATCATTTTAATTTAGTTTCTAGCTCAAGTGGCTAGGCCCCTCTAACCCTTCAGTGCACCCATAATAACAATAATTTTCTTAATCAGGATTATTATCTTGTTTTCTAGTAAGAAAATCAAAGCATCCTAAAAACAAGATGTATTGGAGAAACAAAGTTGGATAAGATAATTGATAACACGTTAGGACAGAGAATATACTTTGTATTAAGATTATTTTCTTGTTCAAAGTAAATTTAGCATTTTTTTTAATAATGTTAATTCTTTTAACAAAAAACAATTACAATGAATAGTTGTATTCAGGATTTTTTTTTCAGGACTGTACACCTATGATAGATAATAATATTATTAACAACAGTTGAAGCAGAGCAACAGTGGAGAGTATTTCAAAGCATAGATATCAAAGGGTGATTCCTCTTTTCTGTTATCAAACCAACCTTTATTACAATATATTTTTACAAGATAATATTGACCTCTTGGAGGTCAAGAAACTCTCAGCCTTCATGTAAGTCCACTTACCTCTGAACACAGTCTCCATTTAGGAAATTGGGACGAGCAGAGAACACAATGTTCCTCTTAAATCCTCATTCATAATTGCATATCCAGAACTTTCTCCGTGTTTTAGTCCAAGGGTTTCATTGCAAAATTATTCTCTGTAACACTTTATAGGGTCTCTTAACTAGTTTCTTATTAGCATGCATATTACTAGAATATTAGCCATTTATTATTAAACACATATTAATGCCTTATTCTACATGACCTTACTCTACATCCTCTACAGTCTACATTCTAATCCTACCCAATACCTAAACTTAACAACTACCTTACTAACTATTAATAAGCAGCAAATTAGGAATTTATTGAGGGAAAAGTCGTAGTTAATAGTGAATAGGTGTTCCCTATTCTAAAGTGTTACCTTATTCTCATATTACCACATTTCACACTCTCTCTGTACCGAATGATCACCTTTTGATGAAACCTACAAAAGCTAAAAAAATGTTAATAAAAGGTAACAAAAAATAAGATGTGTGACAATAGCACAGGTGGTCAAGAGCAAAAAGAGAACAATAATTAGTCTTTAGTCTGACTGGCTGCTGAACTGCAATAAAATTGTATTCATTACATCATCTTTCAGAACTCTCCCATCTAATTTAGTCATTACTGCCAATTTTAGCTGTAGGAAGACTAGCAGGTAAATAATTAAGGAATGATGTACTGTCAGCTGGTCATTACTGGTAAATAAACCTGACAGGGTGATTCTGTATCACCCTGAAGGGTGATATTGTGCCATATTGACTGTCTGTGCGTAGTACTGTATCTCTTATTACACAATCACTTGGTAAAAAAAATTTAAAAATTAAAAAAAAAAAACATAATGTGGGACATGATACTGATGTGAGTTTTTCTATATTAGCATAAAGCTTCTGCTAAGAAAATAAGCCACTGCAACACCGTGGAAAACACTGCAACAATATTACAGTTTTAATCAATAAATGCAATCTAGGTTACTTTCTATAGGACTAGTTAGATAACATTTATCTAGTGGAACATTGTTCTGTCTCTTAGTGGTTTGTTGTTGTTGTTCTTTTTTTTTTTTTTTGAGTGATGTTTTCATTATCTTGCTTTAAGTAGGGTCTCATGGGCAAATAACTATGTAATAAAATTTTTATATTACTATAATACCATAAAAGTAACATATAAGTTGCACCTATTGTGAACAGTGAGAAAAAATCAGAGACTGAAGAGTAATAAAAGAGACATGAAAGCAGCACAGTTAGTAGAAACTTGTTGAAAGTTGAATGTACAGGTTAACAGTCATTATATAAAAATATTTGAACACTTAATGCTGTGATTGACCAAACAGTTTCAAACATTCTTCTAAACAGGCCTTCTAAACAGGAAATAATTAAAAACAATAGAAAATTAAAGACATAGTTCAGACAAAATTTAAAATGATAATTTATTTATTCTTATCCTGGTCCAAACCTGTATAACTCTCTTCTGCAAAATATTTTAAAGGATATTTAGAGGAAATTTTGGCAGCTAAATCATTTTAGCATAGAAGAAAGAATTTCATATGGTTTTGGATGACAGGATGAATTGTAATTTTTGGGTTCAACTCTCTCTTCATTGTCACCACAGCCATGGGAAAAAGGCGACCTACTGTAGCTTGCTTGTTTGACCAACAATAACCCACTCTCTTAATTTTTGCAGTCTTTGCCCAAGGGGTTGTGTGTACAGTCTCCATATCCATCTATATCCTTCCATATTCATAGAACAGCAAATACAGCATAATATTGCATTAGAAACACTGATACAGCTAAGCCTGTAGTACCATAGTTTATGATTGGGGAAAAAAGAAAATCCCAAGTGAGATCCCAAAAAATGTCTTGGTTTGGAATGTGTACACAGCTGGGTTTGAATGACAACTTGTTTAATTGTAGATATCACTTTATATAATCGTAGTAGGGAAGTCCAGCTGATATGTGGAAAGTCCTTCGACTGCAGACAAGGTTGTTCAATTTCCCAAAATGTAAACAGAGGCACACACAACAGCTAAACAAAATTGGCAGCACAACTCAAAGACACCCTGTGCTCTTTATCCCAGGCTCTGAGCCAATTTCTTTCAACTGCAATTTCGACATTGAAAACACTACAGCACATCCACTCTGCTGATAAACACACATTTGCTTGGCTTGCAGTGAAATGATTGGAGGCTTTTCTGGGTATTTCATTTGGCATGGTGCAGGCATACACAGGAGATTTCACCAAGCGGAGAGAGTAATGAGAGAACAACAGTAAATATCTGTTCTAAAGGCGAAAACACGCTGATATGACACTAGAGTGGTCAGAGGAGAGAAGAAGTGTCACTAGAGGCAATTAACGGCCGTGGTTAAAGTGGGCCATTGGTGAAATCAGAGGTCAGACTATAAAAGCAGGGCTGCTAGCATGACCCCTGGTTGATTAGTGGTGTGTGCCGGCCAATTCCCGTTCTCTGGATGCTTTTTCACTGCTTCTATCCCTTGTGAATCCACTTGGGGTCATCCAAGGTTTGGGTAAGAGAAGTATTAAGCAAGGTAATTTATAATACGAGCCACTGGCTTTTCACATAAGGCTGATTCTATTAATCTCATGCCTCTCTAGGTTATAGTTTCAGGGGAGGAGAGGTGGCAGAGGACATGCTATTCCCGAAAACAACAGTAAAAGCATACAGAACCCAGATGGTGTGAGAAAGAGGCTGTGACTCATCAGTCAATGTATTTCCGGGGTCAAGTCTGCTTTGACCTCTGTGCTGCTGCTGTTACGGTAAAAATAAATGGATAGATCAAAATGCTTCGTAGACAGCTGGTGGAGGCACTAGAGCAGAAAAAGGTCTGTGCGGTCTGTGAAGTACTTCAAAGAGTAATCGCAAAGGAAATAATGCATCCATTTACAGTATAATGGTTTTCACCGCCATAGCTGTGTGCACAAGTATAAAACCCTTTTAAATTCCTAGTTGTCATGGATTCGCTCATATGAGATGCGATTTGAAATCCTAAAAACAGTATTTTTTGCATAATAATATGGTTTAAACATTGGTGAGACAGCTGTGAATATAAAAACACATATTTTCGTCAAGCATGACTTAAGTGCGTCTTTTCTCCACAGGAACTACGTAGGCTCAGTGCGCAAAATGTGCCAGGAAAGGCTTGGCTTATGAATATTAATTACATTAACCATAACTGATTTGCTGAATGACATCAGTAGGTGAGCGTTAGCGCATTCTTTCAGCAAATTGCTAAATTAACCGAGCAGCAGAGGCTTCTGGCTTGATATTTAAGTCATTGTTGTTCACCGCAGTCAAGCAGAATGTAATGAACTGAAAGAGAAGGGGGACCAATTTCACAATTTATAAAAGTTTTAATAGTTGCAACGCACCTGGTTGCAATGCTTGTGAATACGATTATGTAAATCATAATCACATCACATGAGATGGCTGCCATTTAATGTGATGTGATGAGTGTCCAGAAATACATATGTCAAAGTCAGGGTCATTACTCCTCGTTTATGTGCTTATAAAAAAAAACAGTATACCAAAATAGGTCATCAAGGCATTTCCTGTGATTAATTGAATATTTATTTAAATATTTATTATCTGAAGGAGTCTAAACAGTTGTTTTAAGCAGAGTCATTATAAAATTGTTCTCCCTGATATCTATTTCCAAGATAAGCAGCATTTTATTATTATTTTTATTTTTTTATTTTTAAATCATGTGGATGTTTGAAGCCTGGGAAGTGGTGCTTCAGTAGGCAGTATTTTAGATGTGAATCCTTTCTTTTTTGATATCGCAGATCAATGTGAAATAGTCTGCAGCTTTTGACCTTCGGCTTCAGTCATTTTCCTTTTTACTTTTGAAGAAGTGTAAGCACTCATTTTTTTTGATATGTGAAAGTACACCTGACAATATTATAGGCTTGGTGAGAACATATATGGATTCATTTTAAATGACTGTATTTTAGATCTACTTTGGGACAAATTAGAGTGTATGCTGCCTTTTGAGGCAGAAATCTGGGTGCGAAATTCAGCAGTGGCAGGTCATTCCTTGGGTTTTGCTATAAAGTTTGACTGTGTTTTTTTTCAGTTGGATGTTTTGCTTATTTTATTTT
Organism: Tor tambroides; assembly: GCA_021397915.2. NCBI lineage: Eukaryota > Metazoa > Chordata > Actinopteri > Cypriniformes > Cyprinidae > Tor > Tor tambroides. Next base: position 46,804 of record JAFVLL020004766.1, on the reverse strand, counting down.
ATCTGAGAGATATATACATTAATGTAGGCATCAAAGCTGTGCTGTGAAGAAATTATAGGCCTTCCAAGGTGATCAAACATGTCTACAGGGCAGCAGCTCTGACTTGGTTTCAATTATAGATTTATTATTTACTTAATTTGTGGTCGGAATAAATATTAGAGCTCTACTGAAGGCTGTGATTGGCTCTCAGGGATGCATGAAGAATAAACCATATTAAACTTTCAAATGGTGCTAGAGGGCAGTATGGTGTTAGGTTGTGCATAACACACAGCCATTAATAGTAAAATCAAGCATCTCTATCTCTCTTTCACTTTGGCTCTCTCTTTTATTTTTCTCCTTCCTTTATGCCTATAACACAGGAAGAAATGTTCCTATTTCTTTCAAGCTTTTCCTTTTATGTTTTTGTGAACCTTTGAAGAACCTGTTCAAAATGATTCCGGTAAACAAACAAGCAGAGGCACACATAAAGGCTTAAAATGGCAAGGAGACGTGCTCACAGCCAGTATTCCAGTGGGGTTTTGCTACAGATTAGGTTGGTACATGAGTGCTGCTCAAGAAGTGCCTTTAAGAGAGGAAAAACACTAATCTGTCAGAGACAAAGTGCAAATTAAGACTTGTTTCTCAGATTTCCCCCCATGTGAAAATGGCGCTGATAATCTCTATGTATCTCCTCCAGAGTTCTCAGCAGTGTCACAGACTGTGCTTGGATTTGCCAAAATACCGAAGTCTGCAATCGGGCAGTGAGAGATTTCAAAATAGACATTTATTATAATGGACAATTTTTATGACAAAATAGACATTTATAATAAAAAGTGATGTTATCTGTGATATGCTATTCAAATTGTTTTTGTAGCTCTATATTCCTATTTTGATAAGTTTAATTTTGAGAAACACATTAAACTTAAATGTGATGTAATACAATGCAAAAAATCCTAACTTAGTATTTTTGTCTTCTTTACTGTATGAATATCTAAATATCTAAAGCTTAATTTAAAGGTAAAAAAGGAAAACAAGATTAATTTTCTCACCCCACTTTGAACAAAAACTGATAAAAAAATTTAATTTTTTTTTCAGAAAGAAGACTTAATGTGTTATGTAATTTTGCTTTTCAAGTAAAGTATGTGTATTCTGTTTTAAGAATGTTTAGATATTTATACTAAATATCTGCAAACTCATATCAATTTTATATAAATCTTATTCATATGTTTTTTGCACCACTGAAGGTTTTGTTTAAGTGTGGGGGTGGGGTAGACCTTTGTGCTTAATTACTGTTTTCTAATTACATCGTACAATCATTGTAATCACAATATAAAATCACCTTGTATATAGTTACAGTTGGTGCCACCATAAAATAACAATTTATAATTGCAATATACTGACAAACCAATTGAAATTCCATTTGGTTGTCGGTAGTGGTGCAGAAATTACGTGCTTCACCTTCAAGCTGCATAAAAGATGCATAAATGAGATCTCAACTAAGTGTCACAGTAACCTATGACAGAGAAACGTCTGAGCAGTAAAAGTTTTCCTGTGGTATCAGAGAAGTAGACAATGCAGGAATATGACACCAAGCCTCAAACTAATTAGTAAGGGTACTACAAAGGCACAAAAACCTCTCAGGCCACAACGTAACTTTAACCACGTCTTTGCTGATTCAGTCAGTGCACAAGCGCAGGGTTAATGGTGTCTCCAGACACACTAGTGTTGCACTGGAAAGACTGCTGTCAGCAGATGCGTTGTCCTGACATAAGGCAGAGTGAAACACTTGGTCAAAGTCATGACCACACGTGACTCCCCTTGACATTCCATGTACATAAGAACACTGTGTACAGGAGGTGATTTTCTGCTGTCAATCAACCCTGGCAAAGGCGGCAGCGGGCCAAGCACTTCCTCACCAAACAAATGTCCACAAGGACAATAAATCCCCGCTCAAGAGATGGATGTCATGTATTTATGTAGTGAGTGAAGGGTTTGCTGATCTTTTAGATGTGAGATGTTTGGCAGAGTTTACAGACATTGTGTGGTGTTCTTTGCACAAAGTGTTCTTATTCCTGCTGCTTTCCCCATCACTAGATTAAAACCTCCTAAATTCTCACAGCCTGTCAGGTTTGGTTTTGAGAGTATGCCTGAGTTTGAAACATCATGTGAATATGACAAAAGAAAATTGCTGAAGAGACTGAAAAGCTGATGCATTAATCTGTCTATACTCGAAGTGTCAAAGTTGAATGTCATCGTTCAGAAAATTCACTCTGATTGTTATATAGTCCTATACTGTACATAATAGAGTGAATGTTCTGAAATGACGTGCAGCTTTGATGCATCAAATTTTGCAATGGTGCTTATATAATGCTTGAATAATCAGATCATTCTGAAACATTGCTAGTATATTACTTTTGATATAGAAGTTCAGTAAACAACATTAAATCAATCAGCTTACATTTTAGACAGAATACTGATAATCACACCCTCTATTTTTGCTCAACCAATGAAAATAGTTCCAAACTAAACCAAAGCAGAATTGTCTGTTGCAAGCAACAAAATATGAATAGTTCCCTACTGCACTACATTATAGTGTGTGCAAATTCACAGTACCCCTATGTGCATCTAATGGTCACTTTACTATCCCATGAGGCCACTGGAGAGGATTTGTGAATGGCAGCGAAGTGATGCAACTAACCCTGGTGGGTCACATGACAATGACCACATGACGAATGTCCGTCTGGATTACATTCATACTACATATTAATACTGTATAAAATGCACTTTTTTCATGTTAACAAAGTATTTATTCAACAGAAGTAGTGGTATTTCAGTTCCCAAATTAATTTTAAATCGGTTGAATGAATGATTCAGTGACTCATTCATGAAGACAGCTGCTTGCTCGTTCCTGAACTGATTAAATGAACAATTCATTCACTCATAAAGATAAGGTCATTTGCCTCCACATACTTACATAACTGATATAACTGACAATCTGGTTGCAATAATGGTAGTATTGCTACAGTTTTGTTATGAGAAACAAGTTGATTAAACAGTCGACTTTAGATCGGCACTGCTGTAAATTTGTTAGTAAAAAATTATTTTAATTTTAAGAGTACAAGGATAAGAGGCTGTGTAATGCATCTATAATAGAAAAGGCCCATTGACAATGATGGCATGCTAAAGCAGTGTAGACAGCATAAATTGATTTGATTGAGAGTGATTTAATGTTTATGCGTCACAACGTGTCACTCGTGTTTGATATAGCCACAGTGTGACTGACCCAAGGATGACCTGACTCAGATTTGTCAGATCCCACATAGCCTTCACTGGCTGACATCACATCAATATTAAAACCTTACAGTTAAGTGCAATTGGACCCATCAGTTGGGTATCATCAGTTACGGGACAAACTGACACCCAGACAAGAACCAGCCCTTCTCCTGCAATCACTCTCACATCTGTGTTGATCAGTCTGTACACTGTTATTATATTAACAGACAAACACACTCAACTCTGCATTGTGTTCGTGTTGCTCAGTTTCTGACTTAACTGTCATTTTCTATTTCACATTGTATTCCTCCTACCTTTCCCATGTATCCCTTCCTGATGTCCTCCAGATGTGACTTTCACAGGAGCCACAGGAGACCAGCACAACATCTATTAATCTGAGAATGGTCTCGGCGTCCAAGCAAAAACAGACCCAAAAATTGAGTTGCCTTTGACATGAGGTTACAATGATTTTTACTCTGGCCCTCAGAGACGAGAACAGCTAATTTGCTCAAGAGCAAAATGGTTGACCTACAAATAATATTCCCTGGGCCAAATGACAAGCTACTCTAAAATACTAGAGCTGTGGTGTTTGCTGTGTGCACCAGAGCATATTATCAACTTGCATCGCCTATCTACATCTATAAGGCCAAAAATACTCCAAACCTTTTTTCCAGCCCTTTGAACTTTATTTACCAACCGAGGCAGTGTGCCATCAAATGAACCTGGTTATATTAAAATCTGAGATATGACTTCCTGAGGATTCCAGATTGGATTCATATTGTTGACTCCAGGAGACTTGAATATTTCAGATGAAATGGTACATTAATAGTCCCACTCCTTCTGTTGGTTTTTCCCCTATTCTTGAATTGACGGAGACAACTGCCATTGATTGCAATGAGGTGCCGTCGACGTACTTCTGAATGAGTGTTCTGGCATTTGCTCTGACCTCTCACCGCCTCATGGTCTCCCATTAATTGAGATGGTGCTGTGGCAAATTTGCAAGGACTTATTGCATGATGAAGGAGGCCAGCATTAATTTTACTCATGCGCTAACTCAACATCAAATTATACCAACTGCCACATGAATACTAACACTGAATGCAAATCGCAGTGGACAGCTTTTAGCTCCTTTATCATCACAAAAATTATATGCATACGCAACCCCCCCTTATGTTAACACTTTACACTTTATTAAAATTAAGTAAGATAGTATGCTTAATCTTAATGATCTTATTGTGAACAGTTCATCCATGCATGCTTTATTTGAAAAAATATTTAAAAAAATAAATAATAATAATACGACCAAGCTCGTATTCAGATCTGCCTCCATGAAATCAATAACCAATGGATAGAACCTATAGGTTAATATTAATTTCTGTATATGCTAATATATTTTTAATATTTACAGTTGTGTACATTTATATTAGTGTTTCAAACAAGGAAGAATTAAAAATGAACACCAGTACTGTATATTTCTAAATTAACCTTGTGAAAATGATTTATTAGTTCATGATACATTAACATAATGCATTAATTGTTTTTGCTCACCCTCCCCATGAGAAATGTTTTTGATGGAAAACGCCTTGAACCTTTGAAAAAAAGAGAAAATTTATTACTCCATAACACAGCAGATCCAGTAAAACTGTGGAAGTATGCTGTATAAAGGTTATTCTAAATCCATGCCATCTTGACACATCCTTCAGCACTAGAGTCATAAACAAGCTCTGAATGTGGATTCCTCTCTATAAGGGTAGCATATCCTTGTGAAAAACCAAACAAGCCTGGCTTTCTTTCATAAAAGTGCCGAAAACTCCCAGGTATGTATTAAGTACCTGCTGAGAATAGTCTTCCAGGGCATTATTTAAAGGGATGACCTTTGGGTTAAAAAACATGCCATCATTAAAGTGAAGGACTTGTCACTTTGGCCAGTCCTGATTATTCCTGCATATCAAGACTATGGTCTGTACTTTATTATATGAAATCAACACTGCAAAATGTTTACCTTGGAACACCAAAGTGGAGAAAATTGTGATTGCATCGCTAACAGGAACTTGACAGAAAGGAAAGCTAAATTGCCTCCGTCAAAAAAAACATTTGCTTGAAATGCCTGCAGATTCCGTTTTGTGAGAGCAGCTTGTTATGGTACATTGTGTTTTGTGTTTTAGATTTATTTCTCTTTATATGGGAACACAAATGTGTAATACAAATCCCCATGTGTGGCAATCTTCTGTCCGCTAGATGAATGAATGAGCTCAGGTAGTAGCTCATTAGTCATTCACAAATAACACAAGCACACACACATTTCCAGAATGCCTCCTCACACAATGCATTTCCCCCCAACCAATCTCTCTCTTCTCTCCCTCTCCTTTCCTCTCGCCCTCATGTCCCCTCCCACTAGTGTGTGAGTAGCTCTCTCTCTCTTTCTACCCCTCGCAGGCACACACTCTGTCAGTGGAGGAGAGGGTTCGAAATCCAGCTGTAGCTCAAAGTGATCGCCTCCTTGGGCACATCCATCTAAGAGGATTGTGCCCTTTTTTCCCCTCGTACCACTTTTTTTCATTGTTCTGAACCTGTAGGATTTTTCTTATCTGCCACTCAGGTTTGTGATATAGTGAGGGTTCTGCTGAAGAATAACTGAAGTTTTTCATACATGGCTGAAGCACCTGCCTATGACTCATTTGTGCTTTTTGTATTGAACACACATGACACAGCTTAAGTAATTTCTCTTTGGTATACTGGAATTGTTTCATTTTGCCATACAAGGATTTCTTGCTGACAACGTGTAAGGAATCCAGGAGTAAACTCTTAGGAGAAACCATGAGTTGGACTCATTATAAATGCTAAACGTCTGTTTGCTTGGAGCTACGCCATCTGAGGAATCCAATCAAGGTAAAGCATTATTTTTTCTTCTTGTATTTGAGTTTTGAGGTCACTTATCTAAAATGCTTTAACTGTTGTGATAAATAAGCATATTTCAGTAATTTGAGGGTGTAGGGTCTAGGTTTAAATATTTAATATTTCGTGGATGCTTAAGCATTAGTCATTTGATATGAATAGTAAATAAAATCAGCTGACTTTAAAGCCATTACATCAAGTAGTATTAAAGTTAATCCACTTCTCAGGTTAATTTTTTGTTGATAGGATTGCTGATTTTCTAGGCATAATTTAAGGCACACTAAACATTTTGATCTTATATGTACCACAGGTTAAAACATTGTTTTATTTTAAAATTGTTATTATTTTATTCATAACTTACAAAACAAGTCCGTAAAAGGAATTTTAGGCACAAAAACATGTCTGACCTTGTACTACTGGTTAAAATACCATTTTATATTAATTTCAGATAATTATTTTGTTACACAGTAGTATAGGGACCAACTCTCACTATTAACTAGTTGCTTATTAGCATGCCTATTACTAAAATATTAGCTGTTTATTAGTACTTATAAAGCACATATTCTGCATGACCATATTCTACATCTCTAATCCTACTCAATACCTAAACTTAACAATTACCTACTAACTATTAATAAGCAGCAAATTAGGAGTTGATTGAGGCAAAAGTCATAGTTAATGATTTGTTAATGGTGAGAATTGGACCATAAAATAAAGTGTGGCCTTTTTTTTATTTAATAAATGCAATTATATATATATATATATATATATATATATATATATATATAAATGTTTGAACTAATATGTAACACAGGTTCAAACACACACTTTGAATTTACCTAATATGTATCATAGATAAAAATAGATTAAATTTTTTTTTATTTTCTTTCTAATTGCAAAATAAGTATATAAGAGAAACAACTTAGTGTTCATCAATTTTTTAACCATTTTTTATCATTAATTCCTCTGTAGAGATGACCACTGTGTCAATGGAGCCCATAGTGGCTATGGTGGAGAAGGTTTCCAATGTCACTGAGCTTCCAGTTGAAACTTCTACTGAAGACATGGCTGCCACCTTCACTATTGGCACCATCCTGTCCCTAATGTGTCTGGTGGGTGTATCTGGAAATATCTACACTCTGGTGGTCATGTGCCACTCCATGCGCTCTGCTGCCTCTATGTACATCTACATTATCAACCTGGCACTAGCTGATCTGCTTTACTTACTCACGATTCCATTTGTGGTGTGCACACATTTCCTGAAGGGCTGGTACTTTGGAGACGCTGGATGTCGGATCCTCATCAGCATGGACTTCCTTACAATGCATGCCAGCATTTTCACCCTGACTGTCATGAGCACAGAACGTTACTTTGCCGTCCTCAAGCCTCTGGATACAGTCAAACGCTCTAAGAGCTACCGAAAAGCAATCGCCCTCTTGGTGTGGACGGCCTCATTGATTCTCACATTACCCATGATCATCAGCGTCCAGCTGATGACGGAAAGCTCCAAGCCAATGTGTCAACCCACCCTGAGCCCTCTCTCGTATAAAATCTACATCTCCTTTCTCTTTGGCACCAGCATCGTGGCTCCAGGGGTGATAATCGGGTACCTGTACATACGCCTGGCACGAACCTACTGGATTTCCCAAACTGAGACTTTCAAGCAGACCAAGAAGCTCCCAAACCAGAAGGTCCTCTATCTGATCTTCACTATCGTGCTCCTATTCTGGGCTTGCTTCCTGCCTTTCTGGATCTGGCAGCTTCTAGGTCAGTTTCAGCCCGAGCTGGATCTCTCCACTAAGGCCAAGCGTAACATTAACTATCTGACCACCTGTCTGACCTACAGCAACAGCTGCATCAATCCGTTCCTCTACACCTTGCTCACCAAGAACTACAAGGAGTACCTCCGCAAGAGACAGAGGACGTGGACGGCTGGCAGCTACCTAAACCGACGGAACCGCTTTCAGCGTTCGCCCCGACGTTCCTTGTCCTCTAGCAGCCAGCAGTGCACGGAGAGCTTTGTCCTCGCGCATACTTCTCGCACCAACAACAGCAGCCTCTGAGGTAGGTCGTTGACCTTGTCTTTGTTGGCCTTCTATCGTAACTGCATGCTGTTTTCCAGACAGTCTGAGTCGACGTGAAAGACAAAGATCCTGTCTGAATAAAAGCTCATTTTCTCCAGTTTACCTTCATCTTCGCTCAGTCCAGCGGGTCTGTTTTGAATCAGACAGGACCAGACTGTTTTAGTTTTGCGGACTTGGGTCTGATTTTCGGATCGCCTCTTGTCGCTACAAAGGACTACAGCTGAGATATGAGAACTTGAAATGCTTGGCGAATGTTGTTGTTTTTTTTTTTTTTTGGTTTCTTATTATGCTCAACTTTATTATTCAAATTATAACTACACATACAATATAAATAGACATGTGAACTGGAGAGATGTTCAAAATTTTATGCTTTGTTTGAGTAGCATTTTAAAGGTGAAATTTTAACACTTGATGAGTCACCATTATATTTAATTGTGTGACAACCTTCCATTAATTGCAGGATGTTATGTTTGCAAATGACAACAGATTTAAGTAGATCAGACATTTTGATTGAAAGAAAATTCATTTTGAAACATAATTATGATGTCATTTGTGTCTCAAGATAGTAATTGGTTCATAGATAATTTGTCAACTGCTGGTCTGGGTAAAATAGGCCAGATGGTAATTAGGTTCCTCTGATTGGATCTCAGTGCCAAATTACTCTCCAATCAGCAGAACTGCTACCTGAATGTCTGCACTGTATGAATGACAGTAGACTAAAAGTATAAAGCTCTAACAAGGCTTGAATAGGCTATGAGCATGGTCGAGTTAGGAAGAAAATGTGCTAACATTATCAGCAATGAATTACTCACGGTGTCTTCCTGCTATAATTCTGTCTGGAATCACTCAGGAAAAAGGACAACAAAACTCCCCCCGGATTAGAACTTGATCTAATCCTAAAATTTATTTTAATTTCCCACCAAATGACAGAATTAAAAACAGGATGGAGAAAGGAGAGTGATTAAAAGAGCATACCAAAGCTCCTTTCTCGTATTATATTCATTAAGATTTCTCAGAGTGTGTGACTCATTCAGCTTTGCATTTAGTGTCAGCTGAGTAAATTCTTGTCTATATATATATATATATATATATATATATATATTTAAATCTCCACTAAAAATACAACTGGTAATGCAATTTCAGGTTATCAGAATCTTTTTGTATCATAAATGCAAAATCTATTACCATTTATACTGAAGAGTTTCCAAATTGATGGGAAAAAATAAATAAAAGATGCATGTTTATGATGATTAATTTAATTTCAAACTGCACTCTACAATTATTTAGACAGACATCTTAGCACCAGAAAACCTAAACCTTAACCCAGACTGTTATAAAAACTACATAGTTTCTGCTAAACATAAACGTAAATACATAGACTAAATAACCACAGTGACCACATTTTCTGAGAGCATTAAAATGCCACTGCACATATACTGCAGCCTGATACTGTCATAACAATAATTGAATTATTTTTCCAAGCACTGAAAATACAAAGCTTTCTAAAAAACATAAATACTGAAATTACTGGAATGATAGTTTGAGGGGGGAGTTCATAGTTCTTTTTTTTTCGAGTCAAGAAAGAAAGAAAAAAAAAAACAAAGAAACAAGTTCACTGAAAAGCTGAACAAGAATGTATCAGTCTGTTCAATCACTGCCATGATTACAATATCATCACTTCCAAATTCCCAAGTTTATACAGTTTATTGAGTTTCCCATTTCTTTCTTCTCAATGTCACATTATGCTTCCACTGTCTGACTTCTGAGCACTATTGAGAGAGGAAACCAGTCAGCAGAGCAAAGAAACAATTCTTCTGAGGTCTTTCCTCTTGGGTGGATTTTGAAAATCTGTCTTTGGCGGGCCACATGACCCATGTTTAGGAAGTGATGGACATTGCCAGAAGGAAGACCTGCATGTCCCTGCAGCTCTAAAAATAACCTGTCCTCTACAATAGCCTCTTTACACAGTCCTGCAGTGTCTCTATTTGGTGCAGACATTAAATCGACATTACACGTAATAATTACTCTTCCCTTGAGCTTTAAATATTGATTCACCACCATTGAGGGTGTGATTACTATAATTAGGTGGATGTAGCAAATTTTACAATTTATGTTAAAATTATTTAAGCATGTGAAATATAATTTATTTGATAGATTTTTAAGAAACAATTTTAAAAAGCATGCATACACTGGAAAAAAAAGGTGTAGAAACAATTTTCACTCAGAAATTGCTGGTAAATTTAACAATGAATTACAAAGAAGCTACAAGTAACACACTGAATTAAACATGAAATTGAGTAATTCATGTAATTTTTCTTCCAGTAATTTTTGTTTTGTTTACAAATTTGAAAAATAATAGCTTTTATGGATAAAAAGGCAACATACAGGTATGTATTTAAAAAAATATATAATTTAATGATTTTTTAATTAATACACAATGCTTCCATGGCATTGTGTTAAACAACAAAAATGTAAAGGTCAAGATTTACATTTGGTAACTGTTACTGATCTATTTTTTGCATACTAAATTTAGCTACATGAATAGCCAGTGACGGTAGCATGCATTTACCTGAATTTGCATCCATATTATCTTTTACTTAAGGCCTAGGAAATAACTGAACAAAAGTCACATTTGGCATTCAAATCAAAAGGAAGCGCAAAGACACCACAAAGTGTCCCTGACAAAGCCTAACTCACAAACTAAATTCACCTTAACAAAGTTATTATAGTTGGATTGAAGTTAAATAAAAAGACCCCCTTGATAATGGCACTGGTTTCAATCTGGACACCAATCTGTCACCGAGTTAGAGACCTTATTTGTCTAGACGGTGGGCTGTTTCATCTGGTTCTGATCCAATAAGGATCCAAATCAATACATCTCATATATTCCAGGACCTCTTCCAGACCATCTTGAGCCTAGCATGAGATACTCCTGGCAGAACAATTGCACGATGATAAACTGTTATGATCTTTGCAATCCAAAAGTAAGAAGAATGGCACACATCTCCATCAAACTCTCTAAAAATAGCCCTGGCTTGGTTCAGTAATCAATGTTGGGCCTGCCTTACAAAAGCAGCAATCATGGATCAATACATTTATAATTCACATTGATAACACAGAACACTGCTATACCCTGATTGTGAGAGAAAATTTGCATAATTTGTTGCATTCTGGATGAAAGAGCTATTGGTAGCTCACATTCACCAAAATATTTTGCAAACAAAAACGTAAGGGATGGGAGGAGGATGTTCAGAGGATGTGCGTTTGGATTTTCATTAAATATGCTGAGCTTTTCTTGCAGAGCTAGTGATAACAGCTGTAGAGTGGAGATCTGGGTGAGTGAAATACAAATGCAGTAGTTGCAGAAAGGTTTGAATGTTTAACTTTCATTTCCCCTGGTAAACTTGAGTGAGATTCTTATGTCATGGGAAGAACAACAGCGGGAAACAGGTTAAAGAAAATGAGAATCAGCAGGTCGTGCATCAAAATCTTCCCTTACTACTAAAGACATCTTATAAAGTTTTGACAGTGCATAGTCGAATTTTGCCTCGGCTACAAATACATTATGCATTATACATACACCGCTGAGCTGCCTACATTATCTAATTAAAAACTGCTAGTGCAAACATTGCTCTATGCACGGTATGACAGGAATCAGATAGCTTTGCATTTGTTTGCTATATGTGACACTGTTTCATCATTTTGTATTCCAAGTCAGTATGGTGTGGGAGTATATAGACGGTGGTAATGGAAATGAATCAAGACACAGGTTCACCGAAGACCTGTTAACGGCAGCATCTTACTGACAGACCCAGGACAGCTGGCTGAGTTTATGAGACCCTGTTGCTCTTGTGGGCATGCTTGTAAATACCTTTCCAGTGATCCCGGTTACACAAGTCAGGCATCTTATCTCGCGTACACTGTACACAGGGTCTAAAACTAAAATTTTGCCACAGCTGCCAATGGCCGGTCACTTGAGAAAAGTGACCAGCCATGAAAGTATGTGTGCATTACATTACATTAAAAAACAGGCAGAACAATTGCATATAATAATAATAATAATAATAATAATAATTTACTATTCTAAACAATGTCGATGTCTTTGAAAAAAAAAGTCTGCTAGATGAATACATGTAAAATGTACACACAATTATTATTATTATAATTATTATTATTTGAAATTTCATAATAATTGTAATTTACATTTTATGTAATTATAATTTATATAACAACAATAATAACAATAACAACAGCAATAATAATAATAATAAGGTACTATTCTAAACAATGTTGATGTCTGCTAAATGAATAAATGTAAATTCAATTATTATTATTATTTTATATAACAACAGTAAAAATACAAAACTATATTGGTAGTCTTTGCTTACAGCTTTTATTGCAGGGAAATTTCACTCTAAAATGCTGGGTTGTTTCATCCCAACTTTGGGTCAAATATGGACTAAACCAACTTTTGGGTTAAAAAATTAATGAAAAAAATTAACCCAACAGCTGGGTTACTTCAAATTTGACCAAAAGTTTAAAAAAATTTGTTTGAATATACTTCTCTTCGGTTGACAACATAATAAACCGAGCCGCTCATTTATATCACAGCAAGTGATCATAGATCACAGTGAAACATGCAGCGGATCACATTACGTATTTTTACAATTACAACACATGCTTTGGGATTTGATAATCGAGGTAAACCATATCGCGTTCTCAGGCATTGTTAGAATTCATTTAAAAAAAAGGAACGCTCAAGTTTTAAAAAACACATTTCAAATTGCGTTTTCCCCCATTCCTCTCCCCGTTTCTCGTGTGTTTCAAGTTCTGCATGAATGGCTGTTACAGTACATATACTTGCCAATACTGATTTTTACTTATATTTGCTGCTTGGCGAGTGTTAATGTTAGGCCCTGACTATGAAAAATCTATTGTTCTGCATTAATTATGATCTGCCTCTGAGTAGGACACTGAGATATCGATAACAATTTACAGGGCCGTGGATTCCTTCTGTTGCGCCATTGATCAGAGTACTGTAAATGTGTCAGGGTTTCCCCTTGAAGAGGACGCTGGTGAATGTGGCTTTCTCTGATATTAGAGGGTCACAGAACAGCAGAGTTCCATCACCCACGTCACCCGGCAGGCTACTGCAGTATCTGTCTTGCGAGGTGAGGTGAGTGTGCTTCTACAAGGTCAGGCCATTACAGATAGCTGACACCGCCATCACTCACGCAGCACCTAGCTAGTTTTAATGCACACATCTGCGCTAATGACTTTTGTGAAGTAATCAGCACGGCTCAGATCCCTTCAGTCTTTATCCTGTCAAACTGTACAGGAAACCCGCATGCTGTGCCAAAATGACCAGCTTCTTCCCATAACCCTTTAGTCCTTCCTTTTGCAAACGCTGAAAAACATTGTTGTTATGCAACTTAAGAAAAATCTGAGATGTCTTATCTTTTCATGTATAAATTTGTCCCCATTTTAGATGAAAAGAAACTATGAGTTTGTATTATTCTCTTGATTATTCTGAAATCCACTGGAGGTTTGCGATCTTACACTGTTTACATGAAAGCTTTAGTTTTAGTGCTTTGTCAAGGCTTTGTAATACACAACCGTTGAATGATTGATGTTCAAATGGTACTTTCGTGTGCTTGTTTTTTTTCTTTCCCTGCTGTTTTAATATGATGAATGTTAAGTGGGACTCCAGGATGAGAGATTACATTGTGTACGACTCTGTGTGTAGTTTTTCCATTCATCAAACAAAAAAGATACAAAAAGGAAAATGAAGGTTCCAAACAAAATTGTCAATGGTCCTCAAAACTGAGCACTATTTACCCACAATTTTAAAATAATATTATATAGCATATTTTTTTATTTTTTTTATGAAGTCATATATTTAATCAGAGAACTGAACCATGCACAGTAAATCAAGTACTAAAACAAGGCAGTGCATGCAAGTAAAAAATTAAAACGGACAGCACATAATTCATTATCAGTGACATTCCAGTATGATATTTGACATTACAAGACAATGAAAAAGAAGCCCTTCAATGCCTTTGAAATTATAGCTACCCATAAAAATGTGCACTGGTGTTTTTACTACATGAGCTGATAATGGCAGTTATCATATAAAAAGCATTTTGTCACACTGAGGTTTTGCACTCGGCCACTTGGATAACTCAGGAATGTTCTTCAGAGCATGACTAAGCCTTTGAGGGAAGAGCGTTTCAACGGCAAGAGACAGATGAGAGAACAGGGATTACAAAGATCAACAAATAAGGCATTAGAGGTCAGAGAGACCTATTAATAAATCCCTTACTAATTAAGCATTATCTTTACTGACATTGAGCTCAGAAATAGAATGTGAAACACATGCAGCATGGTTATTAACCATTAAAGACTTTTTAAATAAATATTCGCCAACAGATATATTGCTGTTTTTTAATTTATTATAACATTTCCATTAGAATGTGCAGCCCTGTGAATGATAAACAAACTTACCCATTCATAAATAATATTTGTTCTATCTATCTGAATCAAAAAGACAATCTTTTGGTTGCAAAAGCCTACAACTGATGAGAAAAGTCAGGACTGATAGTAATTACAAGCAGATGTTTAAAAATAATGAGCAGATGTGATTCACAAGATTTCAACCTCAAAGTTCCTCAATGTTGTCATGAATCGTGCCGTTTCCATGTATTCACAACATCGGTTTCGATGCTGGACAACGATCCTAAGAAAGAAGATAATTCACGATGTCACCACCAGATCTACGCCTGGTAGTTTGAAAACAGACACAAAGCCAAAGGAAAACAGTATATGACCTTCTGCTGGTTGAGAAAATACCAAATGCAAAGAGCTGACAGATGCAAACTGTCTTAAAGTCAGTTCCCTGGAGTTAAAGGTTGAACTGGTTTCGAAATATTTACTTCTGAAGACCAGACAGACACAGTATAACATGACGACTATGTGGGGAGTAGCTACATTTGTATTCAATATTTGTTCAGTTTTAACTTCATTCTGGACAGTCTTTGTGAACATATGCTCATTTATATGTTAATTTTTTCTTCCTCTTTTTTCCCTTTAGTCTTCGTAGCCAAGATTGAAAAGGTTCTTGTTAGCGCACCTCACTCCATGTACCTGTTCTCATGTTAGACTTTTTTTTTTAAATATAAGTGTGAGTTTGCCGAGAGTCTTTATTACATTCTTTAAGAATGATGCTCTATCTTAGACTAAAATAGTGTTATTGACAGTGTGGTTAGGGCAAAGTGTTCAGTTCTGTGTGATTATACATTGCAAGTGTGTTTATATAAGGAAAAAAATACACAGTGGATACAGTGGGGTCAAAAAGTCTGAGATCACTAGTGAGATTGCTTTTATTTGTATTTTTTAAATCAAATTTTAAAAAGAATAATAATGTGCATATTACAGACTGGTTGGAACAAGAAGGAGGAATCTCTCTCGATCCACTACTGTTCCAGGCAACTTTTTTAGCCTGTACATTGCATGTTAATAAGCAAAGCTTAATGTCTGGTTTCTTCTGGAATTGTTTTAGTTGGTGGAAATGAAATATGCAAATAACTAACTAGCCAATTTTGTCTGCAATGTTACGAATGACTTGTTTTTCTAAAAACAATGCCACAGTGACATTCGCATTCTATAGTACTATACTGAATAGTAATCTTATTTTATTTTTTACTTTTTTGCTTGTAAACCTTACTTTATGTAAAGTTTTTTTTTTTTTCTCAATGTTTCTTAGAGCTGTTTGTGCTTTTTCCTGGCATAACATTTGCTTATTGCAATAGCCGAGGAGTATATTTTGTTAGCTAAGATGTGTGAGTTTCCCAATGCCTTGTGAAACACTCAATGAGGGACTAGATCACAGGGTCAACTGAACCACAGAGCTTCAGTAATGAAACAGCAAAGCAGCTCCATCCCTCTGTATAGTGCATTCCACAGGTATAAGGCTATTTAAATAAAGATTCAGAGCAGTGTGATGCATTTCTTATAGAATGTCAATCAAATATGGTTGTGCAAAAATACACAAGGATGCACAAGGACACCATGTGCTGCTGACCCTGTGTTTATCTGCCTTGTCTTTTTTTGCAAGTGCATGGACACATCCATTATGAAACAGATCACAATACAGGTGATGGCCCCTGGCCTTTCTGTGTTGCAATGTCCTTTTGCTCCCTTAAAAAGGAATAGTAAATGAAAAATGAAAATTGTCATCATTTATTCACCCACGTCACGTCGTTCTAAAATTGTATGACTTTCTTCTGTGGAACAAAAAAGAAGATAAGTCAGTGGTA
Source organism: Tor tambroides (assembly GCA_021397915.2). NCBI lineage: Eukaryota > Metazoa > Chordata > Actinopteri > Cypriniformes > Cyprinidae > Tor > Tor tambroides. The sequence goes on along the minus strand of JAFVLL020004766.1, from coordinate 30,258 downwards.
ACCAAAATGAAACCACATGCATTCAAGGTACATATTTGATTGGTTCTTGCTTTCCTTGTTCCACAGAAGAAAGTTAATAGAAACACCTGAGACAGTACCACAGCAAAACTTACATAAAAGCATTTCATTATTTCGCCTGATTTTTTTCTTTCTCTCTTTAAAGTTACAGAGAACTTCTGCAAACTTTGTGACACTTCAGTTTCCCAGAAATGGAATGCAAAAATAGATTTGACCTTAAAGGTGCTGCAGGCGATTTCCAGTTTCCCGAATTCTGTCAGAGTTAGCCACCCCCATCTCTTCAACCACATGCACTTTCTCCAAAACTTCCAAAGACATGAACAAGAAACTGACAAATTGTACAGATTTACATACCTTTTATCACTTATATATTCATTGCTTAGGCTGTCAGCGAGACACGCTGATTCCTCAGATCATCAACTTATGTGGTACCTGTAAGGAAGTAGGGACATTTTATGTGTGGCGTTCCAAAAAGACAGTTACAGCACAAATAAATGCACATGTAACAGTCTCAAGAGGAAAAAGTGATTTCTTTCTGTTTCTTAATAGACACTATTTCCCCTTGGCAACCTCTTAGGGCTCTGTGGAAGCTGAAAAATCTGGCTGATGGTTCCAGTAACACACATTAACACATGTATACACACACTCACACCTCATAATTGTACCATAATCCTATCTCTGCGGCCCATGCTGTGAGTTTCCCTTTTCCCACAGATCAGAGCGGTAAAGCGGTAAAGCGGTAGCTTTCGGGGTTGTTTTGAATGGAGAGGAAGTCCTTGAAGGTGTTGCAGCTGAACTTTAGGGGGATCAGCGGGGTGGGCCAATAATTAGAGTTATGTGGAGTGTCCGGGAGGAGCGGAAAGAGGAAAACTGTGAGCTGGGACGATGCCGCAGTGCAAGCCCGGGGCAGAGAACACAGGATAGGGCAGGGTATCTCTTAGGAGAGTTATAGCTCCACAGTGATTCCAGGTGCTGCAGGTTGACTGGTTTTGTTTTTGTAAGTGCTCTGAGAGGGAGGGCATTGCTGCAGAGGGTATTCTCTCAGGTGCTGGAACCATTAAGGCAGCAGGAAACCACAGATGATATATGGTCTTGATGCGCGGTCCAAGAAAGACAAATAAAGTCTGTGCAAGCAGCCCTTGTGTGGCCTTCTGCCCTTGGAGAGTTAGTGGGGAAAAACAAGTTGGATTTAACAATGCGATCGTGTTCTCTGTAGTTAACTTATCAACACATTGTCCTCTATAAAATGACTGTTGTTGCAGAACAAATCACTGGTTTAATTGCTCTGGACTGCTTGTTTGTGTTCGGGAAGAACATCAGTGCAGTCTATCACCGCTGGATGAGAACGAAAGGTTTTGCAGGTTAAATGGTTCATGTAATTGTATCCCTATATTAAGATTTCCCATCTTTTTGGACCCCAAATGTGGAAATTGTAAGAGATTGGAGACCTTCATGGTAAATTGTCTTGTGGGTGACTCATGGAACTGATGTATCTGTGCATTTGAGTGTGTGCCTGTACGCCAGCATTGAAATGGTAATGGGAAAAATGAATGCACTTTCACACTTCCTCTGAATAACAGCTGTATGCTGTCCAAGCCACATGGTCTCTAAACTGATAATCACAGTGCAATGGAGATTATTTGTTGCACAGAGGGACTGTGGTTTTCTGTGATATTGCAAATTGTGATTTGCATGATAAATCTAAAGGGATAATCGTGTATGGGGGAAGTCTGAACACACAGTACACACTTTAACTCACTTCCTGTTAGATGTCCCTTCAAAGATCCATGAGATATCAGACTGGCTTAGAATAATCGCATCTTTAATACTTCCTTATATCTTCATTGATCAGTTGATATTTCACCGCACTTGTCATGCAAAAAAGATTTATACATATCAGGGCACTGATCAGTGGCAGTGTCCTCCTATACAGTGTGTGACATGCTACACTTCATCTGCTGGAATGTAATATCATCTAAATTATTTTACAATTATTTCTATGTTATTATTATTATTATTTGAGATGATGTTGCAGATTATATATTTCATATATTTATATGAAACCATGATCCGCACTCACAAAAATAGTCGTCTTTTAGTGCTTTATTTTATATTAATCACCAGCAAAATAAAATGCTATAAGAAGACTATTTTTGTGAGTGCGGATCATGGTTTCATATACTTAGTAATTTAATAGATTGATGCACCAAAATAAAATATTAAGTGACAAAAGAGTGTGGTGCAAACAGCTTTGTGGAACTGCATAATTTATATATTTAGAACTATTTTAAACAGCATTTTGCCAGTTATTTTAGAATTATGCAGTTTTTATGACTTCATGAAGATTGTCTTCTCACACTGGAGGAGTACTTGAAATGAAATAGTGAATACAAAAAGGGTTTAAAAGTGGTAAAAACAAGGCCAGTCAAAGCACTTAAAATAGACACAACTTTTATACATTTTTTATAAATATTATGCACAGATGTTCACAGTCATGTTATGTATCATCTATACATAAATTTCAAATGTAAACTGTATTTCTTAATGTCTGTGCCAGCCTATTCTATTATTCTTTTTTATTATTCTGTATGATGAAAATGCTCTACCTTACATTAATATTAATAATGTAGAAGAAGGGAGAGAAATTCATTCAGTACACCCATATGTCTCTGTGATAATGTCCTAAATAAAGATACTGATTTAACAGCCGTTGATTCATGGGTTTTCACACTGCAAATAAGATTTGAAATATTTAGTGAGAGATGGACTGTGATTGTCTTCAGTGTGTCCTTGCAAGGGAAAGTGACCCAGAGAGAGTGTCAAGCAGCTTTATAAAAGGAATGTGGTTCTCGTGCCCTCTGGCTCAGATCATATTGCAGGTTTATGTCATGTTCCCTGGAGATATGCTCTTCAATTCACAGCTGACTGTCTCCTCTGTGGTCAGACTCAATAATCACTTACCCCTTAACAAAATACATCACAAAGCCACATAACACTTGATATAACAATCAGATCTGTACTAAATTTGCTTTCCTGAGGATTCCAGTGAACGCTATTAGTGGAATATTCCAAAAAGTTGTCTCAGTTACGAGGTCTATTTCTTCATTTGCTTAAGCCTCATTTATTCAATTGCATGCTTGCATGAGTTAAATTTGGATTTTGGAGGCGAGGGAACCCACTAATGGAAAATATGAAATGATAAAATGTGTTAAATTACTTATGCTGAAACTCAAATACATGTGAATACATAAATAAATGTGATATTGTTCTTTTTAAATGATCTTTTTTTAATCAAATGTGTGGTACTGCCTTTCTGGAACATTCCAGTTTATAGTGATCCTCACTTACTTGGCACTAAGTTGATGTAATTTCTACATAATAGCTCTTACCTTCCATGAAACATCAGCTTTTGAAGTCTTTCTTGGGTGGTCTTGCGTGTTCCATGTGTAAAAACGTCTTTTCACTGCCTGGTCTTAATTGAGACTGGATGCTGTTGAGAAACAGAGCATTTGACATTCTGTTCCTCAAAAAAAAAAAAAAAAAAAAAAATCACAATCTATTTTTTAATATGATCATTAGCTCCATAATGACTGATTCAGAAAGGGATGTGTATGTTATTCAGAAATGATTGATATGCAACGGGGGACGTATAGAAAAACATCTGGATTTAGCTGGTTGACTAAGCTGTTTAAAAACTTGGGTCATGTCTTTCCCAATGATTTGGGTAAAAGCCTAAAAAAAAGTGATTGCTCACACTAGCTGTCGTACACTAGACAGCATGTAAACTGTCCAAGAAGCAGGAATGTGTAATATTATGAAGTGCAGTAGGTTAGATTGCTCAAGAAACTTGGCAGACATCCCAAATCCCATGAAGATGATGATTGAAGATTAACCCTAAACTGAAAAAAATAAAGGCAAGCACAAACAACAAACACTATGTGATTGCCACTGGCTGACAAAAAAAGAAAAAGAAAAAAAACACCACCATGTGTGAGTATCAGTGGGTGCCTGGCAGATGCAAAGCTTATTAAAATCTGTTCACAGGAGTTGAAGGTTGAAATGGTGCCTGAATTTTCCTAATTGGATCTTCCCTGGATTCCTACGGAAGACGTCAGGCAGCTAATTCCTCTACTGAGTGAAACAAACTAAGTGGCATTAAATAACATCACTAGTCTTATGCTTTTAGTCTTAGTTTACATTCTAATATGTACAAATGCATTTCAATGTCTTGCTTGAGAAAAATAACGGCATGATAGTGGCCCTGTCCCAATGGCACACTTGACATGTACTTGCAGTCTTAAGATGGCCATGTCTGTTTGTCCTTGGAATCCAAGGCACTGTATGATGTCCCATTCGTCATCTTACAGTACGTTTCAGAAGAGTGCTCATGGTTGCTGCCCTTGTAACTGCTATACACAATTCAGCCAAGCATGCACTGATGTTGACAACACATTGGACTGCTATCTGACAGTTTATGCATCATTATATCACTAAAATGTAGACTTTGTGGGGTGCAAGGGCTTAGGATGGCATTTGAAACAAGTCCAATCAATTCTTGTGGGAGATTTTTAAAAGGATGAAAATCTGTCATCATTTACTCACCCTCTTTTCCTTCCAAACCTGTATGACGTTCCTTTATCTGCAGAACATAATACGAAGAATGTTTCAGTGGTTTTTGTCCATATGTGACCCAGGACCACAAAACCAGTCTTAAGTCACAAGGGTATATTTGTAGCAATAGCCAACAATACATTGTATGGGTCAAAATGATCCATTTTTCTTTTATGCTAAAAATCATTAGGATATTAAGTAAAGATCATGTTCCATGAAGATATTTTGTAAATTTACTACCGTAAATGTATCAAAATTTCATTTTTGATTAGTAAAATGCGTTGCTAAGGACTTCATTTGGACAACTTTAAAGGCGATTATCTTAAATGTTTTGTACCCTCAGATTCTAGATTTTCAAATAGTTGTATCTCAGCCAAATATTGTCCTATTCTAACAAACCAAACATCAATGGAAAGCTTATTTATTCAGCTCATTCTGACCCTTATGTCTGGTTTTGTTGTCCAGGGTCACATCAAATGAAAGTCAAAGAGGTGCAATGCTGTTTTGATTTCTTCAGTATCAGTATAAGATGAACCACAGGCACTTTTTATAATTATTGCAATCAGAAAGGACTCTCAGAAAATGAATTTACACTCGACTAACCGCTGTTGATTTAAAAGTAATTCAAAAAGAATGTCTATGAAGAGCTTCCATGTAAAGTGGGATCACTCATTTTGAAAAATAAACAAGCTGTCCACTTTAAAATGTCTAGTTTGGTTGTAATGAAATCTGTACAGTGTACACACTTGTTTTACTCATTTTTAACGTGCAGTTCAGCTGTGAAGATGGTAATGGCTTATACAAAAGAGACATCATTCACAGACTGAAATGATACATCAGATGTTCCAGCTGTAAAAAGTTGAATGAAATGCATTTAAAAGAATACAAGAACATCAAGGTCCACACATGGTTTATCTTATCCAACTTCACTAATAAATGGCTGTTGGACTGGCTGCTCTTCAATTAGTCTTTTTCTTCACTGGCTCTGCAATGTAAATCACAGATGTGCTCTTTCTGAGATGCTGAGATACTGCCTGTTATTTCCTGCATCCTTGGTAATTATTCAGAGCACCTGTGGTGTGAATAAACCGTTATGTTTGTCAGTATAAACCTGGGCTGGAAATATTTTAATGACACAGATGAAAGTTTATTTTTCCTCTTGACTAATTAAGATTTTATTTGATATGGGTCAGTTAGCAAACACATAAATGTGCCAAGCTGTTTGCCAGAAACCACTCGTGATGGAGGTACCCTTCTTTCCCTTATCTCCTATAAGCATTAAAAGCCCTGACCACTGAATAAATCACCTGCGGCCTTTAAGATCATGTGTTCCAATTAGCACCCATCCTATCTCTGCACTTCTGAGACATTATGCCATGGAAAAGTCACTAACGTAAAAAAAATATTTCGGAGCAATGGCTATTTATGTTAAGCATTAGTTTAAAAGGACACCTAGAACATGACATTAATGTTTCTCCTAAAAGTGAACAGTGATTACACGTCGTTCTTCACGGCCACATGTGTGCGACACTGGAGTAAACAACCTGAGATTAGTTAGAAAGACATCTGTAAAGCTGCTTGGAGATTTAATTATTTCCACTTGTGATTCAATCGTAGATCCTGGGCAAAAGACAAACAGTATTTAATTATACGATTCGGTCTCCTCATGTGTTCTGAGTTTTCTCCAAGGGTTTTTTTTTCTGAAATACAGTCGTATATTATTTTCCACTTGTGTTACTGAACCCTGTCTTTGTTTTGCATGGTTCCGTATGTGGCATCCTGCTTATTGAAGGGTGGCACGTAAGTAATGCAAGTGTGCCGCAGTGTTTCTAGTTTTACTGCTCCTGTTGGGCAGAATCAGAACCAGAAATAATACAAATACGGTACCCTGAGAGCTCAGCAGCTGAATCCTTGAATTTTGATGAGATTCAGGTCATTTATACTCAATGCCACCACGCAATCAAACCAAATCATTATGGTTTTCCATTTTATACCAAACTATGACTCTTTTAAGGCAAATAATAGTATATGAAAGTACATAAGATTGTGGAATAAACTGTGATAGGAACGTGAAAGAAACTGCAGCTGACAATTATGTGATTTAACTATCAAGTGGATAGAAAGTACTATACTCCAGAGTGTTACGCAGATTTAGTGAAATATGAGCCAGAAAGGTTCATGCTGGGAGATTATTACAAGTGTTTTTGTAGCCTATAATAATGATGTAAGACAATACAATTTGGGGTCGTTAAGATTTTTTTAATGTTCTTGAAAGAAGTCTCATATGTTCCCCAAGGATTTATTTGATCAATATAGTAAAAACAGTCATATTGCAAAATATCATTAACATTTAAAATAATTGTTTTCTATTTTAATATATTTTTTTAAAGTGTTATTTATTCCTGTAATGAAGAATTTGAATTTTCAGTAGTCATTACACCAGTCTTAAGTGTCACATGATCATTTGGAAATCACTCTAATATGCAGATTTCGTCATCAAAAAACATTTCTTATTATTATTATCAGTGTTGAAAACAGTTGTGTTGTTTAATATTTGTGTGGAAACCACGAAGCATGTTTTTCAGGATTCTTTTATGAACTGAAAGTTTAAAAGAACAGCTTTTATTTAAAATAGAAATCTTTTGTAACACTGATCAAAAGTTTAATGCATTCTTGCTAAATAAAAGTATTAATTAAAAAAGCACTGTTCTAATTTTACACAAAACTAAATCATATTATATTCAAATATATTTCTGTTATGTTTTATATTATATAAAAATTATGTTAAAATTATGTTGTTATAGCAATTTTATGAAAAACGTTATAATTGTAAAACTTTCGATTACTGGCTGGAAAAAAAAACAGTGTAGAATCACAAATATTTCTTATTAATTTGACAGTTTTTTTAAGACTATTGGATCCCATCATATATTATGAGATTTATACCAGATTTTTTTTTTTTTCTTCCTTCTTCCTCACCAAAACAATATACACAAATCACATAAATAGCAATTACCAGAGAAGGTAACTGCTTTTGGCTCAATTGCTTGCTCAGCTAAGCCAAAAACTGGCTTAGTGAGTCTAGACGCAGTCTGTCCTGAGGTTCTGTTTAAATGAGGTTGGAAATGTAGTTGTTCTGACAGTCATAAATGAATAGTAGTGCAAATAGATTCCAAAGAATTACGGTAATTCATGTTTTTTTATTTTATTTTATTTATATATATATATATATATATATTTTGTGATTCCAAACATTTGAAATTCAGTTCTCAACAACAATCTCAGGCTGTGCTCAGAGTAACGACAAACAGATAAAAACAGAAAAAGCACACAAAACACATGTGGGGTTGATATTTCGGATGAAGCATGAGTTAAAGGGTATCCCTGTCAGCTGGTATTTTTCCTCAGACATGGACTCAGAGTAAATTGTCACTGACAAATATGCCGTGTGCTCAGTTACTTGCGACCTGCCTTTCAGCTGCAGCAACCTACAGCAGACTAATTGCCACGGCAGTCTCACTGGAGCAATGTGAGGTGAAGTCCCTTGCTCAAGAGTCCTGTTGTGATTGAGCAAAACTGAGAACTCAATATGTCCCCAGTGTCATCTCAACCTCGCAATGATACTTAACCATTCAGCTACCTCTAATTCTCTGGATGGTGTGTGATTAGTATTTCTTCATACACGTCTTTAATACATTAAAGTCTGTAAAAGATAATGTCTATCAAAACCACAGCAGACAAATGTCAGCTGCTGATTCTAATTACCTCTGCAAAATAAAAAGTACTTTTAGATTGAGTGAATTGGGGTGGGCTGGTTTTTAAAATGCTTCATGTTATTGAAAAGATGTGCAATATCCTGGTGTATCCATTTCAGCACACAATGGAGTGTTTGTTGTGTATATAGGTGCAGGCTAGTATCTTTCTGAGTGTGTAGTATATATGTGAATGTGTGAACTGCACAGCGCTACAGATGGAGCTAATTGAGTGAATGAGTCACAAAGTTGAAGAAACAAGGATCAGACATTAGTGCCCCAGGTTCACTTGTCTGATGCATGATGTACCATATGGACCATCCATTTGAAATATAGAGAAGAACTTCCTCATCATCAGTACAGAACATGATAGGGAAAAACACAAACACTTCTCAATCAACCCCCCCTCCCGCTTTAAACAACAAAGAGGTAGCAGTGTTTTCGTTTGTCGCCACCATAATAACTAAGGAAATGGAAACTGGGTGAAAAAACTTCCTCTGATCTCAGCGACAGAGACTTCACTGCAGGGTTTACTTAAACAGAGAACACAGTGGCACTGGTGTACACACGTCTTCCCGTTCACCCGCTGCTTTAGTTGCTGCTCACATGAAACACTGAACCAGGACTTCCGCTGACAGACCCAATCCAGAGCTTTACATTATCCATTCATGAGGTGTATCAAAAAGAACCTTGAAGGACCTTTTGTGGATGTTTTTCCATTAAGAAAAAAACAGTCAAGAATGTCCTTGAAAAGCATTCCCCTTTGTTTTAAAAAATAATTGATAAAACATTCTGGAAAGTAGTGTTGCATCCCTCACCATCTGGTCATTCATATTGTTCTTGTGAAATAAGTGACAAGTGGATGTCACATTTCAAATTCAACAAAAGAAAATGCTGATTTAGATGATACCACTTCTGCCATTTAGATCAAATTTTAAACCAGGTGTAAAATGTTACCTTAAAACGTTCTGTAAATCCCATAGCAACTGTCACTAAACATCTTGAGATTATAATTACATACAAATATCTCCCAATAATTCTCAATTGTGTTTTTTTAGCCAATATTGTTTCTAAATTAATACTTATATTCAGCAAGGACCCATTAAATTGATTAAAAGTGACAAGAATGATTTATAAAGTTGCAAAAGATCATCAAAGACTCCTTGAGAAAACAATTATGGTTTTCACAAAACGCAGTGCAGCTGTTTTTAACATTGACAATGATGTTTATTGAACCCCAAATCGATATATTAGAATGATTTCTGAAGGATCATGTGATCTAAAATGCTGAAAATCTAACATATAATATATTCAAACAGAAAATAGTTATTTTAAACTTTTGCCATATAATATATTAAAACAGAAATAGTTATTAATAATATTTCACTATATTACTGTTTTTACTGTAAAATATTCTGAAACATTAAAACACCTTGTTGACCCCAAATATTTAAACAGTCATGTTTTTGCCAACATCTAGTGCTCACTTAAAGTGATGGTTAGGTATGGACCTTCAGTACAATCCATCTGGAGCTGCCCTATCCACTTGGAGCTGACTCAGATCTCCATTTATACATATCTCAAGCTGTCAGGGCAAAAGCCCTCTTGTGATATGTCATGCTTGTATGGTAACTGGAAAACAAAATGTGACTGAAACACAGTGTCACTAAGCAGGGGTCTCAACACACATAATCACACAGTGCTGTTCAGCTCTGAAACCCAAAGACACAGGATGATGTAGTGGAGAAGTGTCCTTTGGTACACCGATAAGCAAAGGCATTGAAATCCGCTGGGATTAACTGAAATGAGAATGAGACAGAGATGATGCTGGAAACCAGGTTGTGACATAACGTAAGTGAACACTTCACCCACATGCCATCTCTATATCAGGAGGATGTGTAACACTTATCATAATACTCATAATAACGATAAATCCTCTCGCACATAACACAAGGACTTGATTTAGACATCCTCCTTAATAGGTTTTTACATTATACACAGTCCCTCCCTGCTAACCTGCAAATGAAAGCACTCTGATGAGGAAGCTTTGGCAATACGATTCAGCTGGCATGCTGCAGGGGTGTACTGGCCAGGATTAATTTGCCCGGCACATGATAGATGGAACGCAGCTGATAAGGAGAATGAGAGAGAATCATGGCACCTGTTGACATTGGATTGTTGCTTATGTGCTCACTGACTGTTTGCCCTGCCCTCAGTTTCTAGCCTGTCTCTCTCTGTCTGCATCTCACTGATTTACAAAGCATTTCAGGTCATTCCACAGACCACATCACAATGTACTGCATTATGGTTTTCCACTGCCAGCCAAACACTATATTCCAACAGCTTGATCTAATCAGAAACAACACAAAAGATTTACTAGTGCAATGCATGAGACCATCGATCAGACCACAAAAACAATACCTGTTTTTATGTATTTTTTCCCTGTTATTTTTCACAGATTCCTATTCTAATTCCCTTAAATTCTAAACAGTTAAATGAGAGATAAATCAAACAGGCAAGAAAAGTGAAAACAGAGAAAACCTAGGTGAGTAACACCACAGTTTGGAAAAATATCCAGAAAAGACTCTCCCTAAAACATAAATTTTCATATTTTTTTATAATCAGCCAGTGCTTTTCATTGTTGTCAAGGAATTAATCAATGTGGCAGTAAACAGGTTTAAATCAGGCTGGTGTTGAAATAGAAATACAACTGTTTGTGACCTATAAATATGTACAAATATGTGCAAAGCACAGAGAAGAACAGGGAGGACAGATAAGAAATAAAGTCAAACAATGGTAACAAAAGGTTGCCTGTTTTAAACCCTTCGCATATAAAATGAAACCGCTTTTATTAGACTACTGATATGATTCAATTCCAATGTGGAATTACATGATTTTAAACAGATTTTAAAAGTACTTTTCATTTCTTTACAACTTTTTTGATGATGAAAGAAGTTCAAAGGCTGTTCAACCCCCTAAAGAGTGGGATCTATGATCTAAATCATAACAGGGATCTCTCATCTCCATAGATCTTTGAAACAAGCAGTATAGATCTTCTGGCTCTGATGCAAAGAGGCCCAGAATGGAAATATATAGTAAGTTGCATTCTGTAAAACATGGCTTATAAATAATTAGGCATACTAAGTATGAAAACAAAGGGTACTGTGATGTAAAAGTAGTATAGAGTTGGAAATTTTCCCTCAAACATAGGTTTTGAATTCTTTGAGGGGGGAAAACCAGTGAAATCTTGGAGTGAGCTCAGTAGAATTCATGTCAATTACAACGGCTCCTAAAAAATAATCACTGCATTAACCAAAGCCCAAGAGTGGTGCGTCAGCTGTGCTCCTGGAAGTAGAAATTGTCAAAATATTTTTCCACAAATTCTTTCTGCATTGTATTTTCACTAGTGATTGGATTGACTTCCAGTACTGTGAAAGGACCGTACAAAATTACAACTGCACTCAAGGAGTTCCATTTTGTCCAAAAAGAACATACTCAGAATTCAGGGCATCACTCATACAATGCCAGTGTAGGTACTAACAGGCCAGATTATGCTTGGTGCCTGACTAAAACTAATTTATTGGATTTCCCGCTCTTTCATTCACCCAGTGATGACATTTCTTCTCTATTTCCTAGTAATCACAGTAAGGAGACTGTGGGCTGCTCTGCCTGGCTCCTCAGCCCCTGATCTTCTGGCCCTGTTACAAAGTCATTCTGTTCATAATGAGCACAAGCTTCATTTATTTTGGGCTCATTTCTAAAGACTGCTGGCATATAATGATGTTGTCTTCCTGCTCTTGCCTTTTCTGGAGAACATTCGCTTAATGCGCACAATCCGCACATCAAGAGAGAAGTCTATTTTGGAAAATCTAAACAAGAACTAATGGAGAACATGTCTGCTTAATGAATTTGACCAGAAATATGCACAGAATGGTTAGTGTCAGATGTGCAATTTATCATAGGTGTTAAGAGCAAAACACTCAGAATTTTGGAACAGCCGTGATTTTGGTTGGTGGGACCTCAGAGATTTTTGGGAAGCCCGTTGCACAGCTAATGGAATTCAAACAGTTGGAGATCGATTGCAGTGTAAACAATCTGTGCGCTAATCTGTGATCGGTAGGGCTGCGCGCAGCTGGTCTGTCCGGCAGATGTCACCTTGCTCAAATCCCACTGTGATAATTCCTCGGATGAGGGCCTTGGTGATTCTCTCATTGCCCAGAGTAATAGCCTGAATGGCCACTGACAGCTGCACATATAGCCACATACCTCTCTGGATTTAGGGATAGAATCATTTACTTCACTTACTTGTTGTGATTAATGCGTTTGCAACCATCTGCTGTGTTGTCCTTTTCTTAGTTTTTATTTAAGCAATAGCACATATGCTTCCAAGATTTTGAGTGCTGATGTTCATAGAGATGCCAATATTTCTGATTTGCATTATAGGCCTACTGATTTTGCACTACATCAGTTCCATAAAAAATAAGTTAATAATGAAGGAATTAAATTTTAGACACAATATTTCCACTTATTTTTTCTAGATTGGCTCCGTGAATGAAAACACTTCCAAACGAAGCCAATGGAAAATCAGTTCTTGCATTCTGAGCATCACACACAATAGTGGTGTTCCTTTCTGAATTAATTAGTTGCTGTATCCACAGTTGAACACAAGAGTTAAACATTATGTGAACAGAGTAGTGTGCCCAAATTCAGAGTATTCATAAAACAGGCATTTCTGGCGAGATTGTGAAGTATGCATCTGATGGACACTCTACTATCCCAGGAGGCCAGGGTGAGGATCTGTGAATGGCAGTGAAGTGGCACAACTGATGCTTGTAGGTCACATGACAATGACGAATGTAGTACATCCGGATTACATTCATTTTACACACATTCATGCTATACAGAGAAAGGACTTTTTAACAGTCACTAAAAAAGAACTACTTCAAAAGAAGTAGGCCTACCTACACTGAGAGTATGCGATTTTGGACATAGCCAGAGCGTTTGAACAAATTGGTTGACTAAATGATTCAATCACTCACGCATTAAGCCAGTCACCTGTTTCTTTCCTGAATTAATCTGTGTTTTAAGTGAAAAGTTTGAGTGAAAGATTCATTGATTCATTAATAAAGCTATTCACAAATTTTGTTTCTAAATTAATGTTTTTGAACAAATTGATTGGCTGAATGACTTAAAAATGCACTCATAAAGACATTCACTGTTTTGTTACTGAATGAATCAGTATTTTGAACATATTGTTATACTGAATAATTTAGTATCTCACTACAGTATGTCATCATGTGTTTCATTCCCAGCTGAATCAGTCTTTTTGAACAAATCAGTTAAATTAGATTCACTCAAAAAAGAAACTTGTCACCACCTACTGGTGTATCAATGCAACTTGCAGAAAGAGTCACTGACTGTCTGTCTGGAACCTGTGAACACAGTGTGATACAAACAGTATCACTTAGTAGTTTTGGAACTTCACTCTGTAAAATCAAATTCAAAGACCAGGACTAACTGATGCATAATTTGTATCAATGTGCAAGTAATTTGATGTTTACATAATTGCTTGCTTTGCTACAGTATTAAAATCAATATTCCTGTGTAGGTTCATGGCAAAAATGTAATAAAGTTGTTGAATGTTTCATATTATAGTACTCAAATGACCTTCATGACTCAACACAGTCAAGTATATGAGTGACACTCACAAATAAACAGAAGAACCATTTCACTAGGTCAGCAAACCTTTGAAGCAGACAGATAGATCATTCTATTATTGCTGTGTTATTTAAAGCACAGGCCTATATCTCACTTTCAGATAGCTTTAAGGGTTGTGGCAGATTTTGACTCTTGTCATGACAAGACACAAAATGTACCAGCTGCTGTGTGTGTCAGCACCTTCCTGGGCGATGGGACAAGCCTGCGGTCGTGACACGTAGGAGTTTGATTCCACACTATTCTCAGATTCATATGCAAACAAAGCTGTGGGACTGGACCAAATGTGGTAGGTTATGACTTGTGAGGGGACAATATGAACACCAAAGAACTGGAATATTATCTTTTTTAGAATGTATATTCAGAACTACTTGGAGATTTTTATTGAAATATATTTTTCTTTCAATAAAAGGTTAGTTATTTTTAAGAGAAACCCTACAAACTACAACTACAAATCAACCATCTAAATGCCTCTGGAGAACAAAATAAATGCTTTGGAAGGAATAATTGGATAAAAAAAAACAGTAGATTTTCGCTCTTGACAAGTAAATCATACTGTTTGCAATGCCATTATTTTCAAACAGTTTGCAGATTGGGAAACACCATTATAGTGCAGGTCTCTAAAAGCAAGAAGCAAGTTTAAAGTGAAGCAAATGATACCTTATTTCACTGTACTGGAAGCCAGAATTTATAAACCACCCATTTTTATGGATCCCAACCTGTAGGCAGTGCATTCTAGTAATCGAGCACTACCGTAATAGGTAATATAAGAAAATGAAAGTTAGATAAAGCATGAGTCTTGGCCTCCGTGCACTGCTTAATCAGTTCCACACAGAGGGAAGTTTGCTCAGTCACATACTGTTCTCTCTCCCTTCTGTTCAAAACCTGACCATATGGGAGAGCGGTCTGGGTTAGCACGAACCGACAGACGAAGAGTATGTTTATTTGCCAAATCAGCTCCACATAGTTTAACTGGTTGTTTTGCTGCCGTTACAGGGATAGACGACTGTCTGGGGCAAGACAAGAGCAAAGCAAGCCAAGACGGCTGGTATCTCCCTCCTCCAAACAGAAGAGGGAGAGCAAAGGAGGAGTACAGCGGGCAAAAGAAGAAAAGCAAGTCACGGCATGAGGAGTATCCCCACATGAAGAGGCCAATGTGGGGTTGGAGTCGCCGCCATCTCACCTGTTGATTCATTTCGATCTTGGATGACTTTTAAGAGGGAAAAACCAATTCCCAGTTCATCAGTTTTCTCAAACTCTGGGCTATTATCTGTGAACTGGGGATATTTTTTTTTTTTTTTGATCATCCGTCAAACTTTGTCATCAAGGACCAAATTTCAAAGCAGGGCGATAACCAAGAGAAAAATGTGACAACTTTCATCTCCCCTTTCCCAAGTGACTCAGTTTGATGAGAGTCATTTCCTTCAAATAACTGCAATAGTAGCTAGCAGAATCCTTTCGAACATAACTCCTGCAAAAGATGACATCAAAAAGGAGGCGTATTTCCTAGTACAAAATCTGTTTCTCTCATATTTATGAAAGAGTCTTGCTCTATTTGATCTCATGGGCCGCGTTTGACATGAAGCTATTCTATTTGATTAGTCTTTGATGATTTGATGATCTTCATTGTAGGGTACTAAGTGCCAATGCAACCATGGAAAGCCTTCCAGAACACTGCGGGAAGGACTTCCAAGTACCCTTTTATTTTTCAGAACACTGTATTCCATTCCCCAGGCCTGTCAAATGGATTCTCTCTGATCACTGAGGATTCTGTCTCCTCCATCCTATTTCCTTGAGGCCGCCAAGACTGGAAGTTTTACGTTGACCTCAGACTGACCTGAGAGCTGTTTCTCCAAACAACAATGCAGAGGATGCTTGGCTTTGACTTCTAATGAGTTGGACATTTATACTTTCCATACTGGCAAGTCAGTACCCATCCATATGGAAGGTTCGCACAGATACAGGATACACACAATGTGCACAAAATGACTTCAACTTCATGACTCCAAAGGAATAGATTATTTATCTTAATGCACAATGGCAAAATGGCACTTATTATTGTAGGACTCTGTATTTGTTTCACACAAAAGATAAACAGGAAAGTACTGCCCAAAGTCTGTGTGTTGCTTTGGTTTGTTGAATCTTAGGAATGCCTATTTTGTTTTTGTACAGAGAGCTCAAACTTACTTGGTAACACGTTATAATAAGGGTCAATTTGTTAAAAGTGTTTCACAATTTGCATTAGGGATGCATTAACTATCATAAACTAATGATAAACAATGCATTTATTAATCTAGATTAATGCTAATTTAATTATAAAAATATTGACATGCAGTTGGCATTACGTTGCAACATGTTAGAATTTAACATCAAACTATATTAATAAATGCTGCAAAAATATTGTTCATTGTTAGCTCATGATACCAATGTATTAACTAATGCTGCAGCTTATTGTAAAGTGTTACCATGTACTTAATGTCTGTGTTGCATTTTATAGTAATTTTGGTTACACTTTATTTTAAGGTGTCCTTGATACAGTGTAATTATACATTTAAGTACTGAGTAATATTAATTAACTACATGTACTTACTATATGGTTAGGGTTGGGTTTAGAGTTACTTGCATGTAATTATGCATAATTTATTGTTATTATAATAGTAAGTACATGTAACATGTAACAAGGACACCTTAAAATAAAGTGTTCCCTTAATTTTTTATGGGCAGATTACTTGTTGTAAATATTACAGCTATATGTTATTTAATTTTTTTTGCATATATCTTTGTTTACACAAAAGCTAATGGCAATCAAAGATCAGGTGAAGTAAAATGTGTATTATAAGAAATATATATATTAAAAAATACAAAAGAAAACTTTTTTTTGCACCTATTGCAACATGACACACAAAAAGAAAAGAAAAAAAAGAAAGAAAGAAAGAAAGAAAAAAATAAGTGTGTAAATCAGAGGGAGATGCTTTCCACAGAGCAAGTGAATTCATAGCTCCAAGGTTGCATTTTGTACCTCAAGGGAGAATAAGTTGGTTCCAAATGACTAAAACAGTACACTTTTTTGACTGCTGTGTAACAAGTTAATTTATTTCTAATATAAACTTTGTAATGGACATGCTGTCGGAAGATGATTTAGTGTGCAAAAACAAACAACCAGAGGCAATTAAAAATGCAAAGCATGAATGCAAAAACAATGTTATTTTTGAAGTGGTTTGGTTGAGGCCTACACAGATATTTCGCCAGTATGGTTTTTCTTTGTGTCTTTGTTTTGCTATTGTGATGTGTTGATGCTGTTTTTCCACATTTGTCACTGTTAAGTATATGTGCAATTGCATAATTTCTCACTGTAGTTTATTTAAAAGATCCAATGATGCTTGCTGAGCAATGTACCTTACATGCACTCAATAAACATGTTCAGTAAACAGCGGCCGTATTTGAAACGTTTAAACTTTTTTTGTGGTAAAAAAGCTGTTTGATGAAGGCAGTAATTGACTGTTAGGTCTTTGAACATACTGAAATATAATTCATTCCATGCTGGACCGGTAGTTTGCTGCCATTAAAGTACAAAAGATATCCATGCCTTGAAATGGCAGCACCGAATTAAAAGCTTTTGTTTTGGAAATGTTATTGCTGCAATGAACTGCCATTCAGATTTCACAGGAGACTTAATGAGCCAGATGTTTCATCAGATGTTGTCATCAGAAGCTCGGAGAGGTTTGTTTGATTTAAAAGTCAGCCAATGGACAGCACAATGGAAATATTGCTGTTTTATCCACTAATGTGATTTACAGTAATATTAGCAGTCCTTTCATTAATTATTATGTTAGTCTGAAGAAATGTTGAGTGCCAGTTTTCGTATTAAAGCCTCATTTTTGCACAGATGATTCAAATTGAAAACACATATGGCCAAAATCCATGTTAAAAACAACCCAATTAGTGGTTTATTAACACTTTTTTATATCGTTATAGATTTCCAAAGATGTTTATCTTTAAAGAGTGTTTATAACACTAGCATTACACCTATACTACATTTACAAATATGCAGTAAATTTTATCCATTTATCTATTTAAATGCTCAAATTCTAATTAAGACTGAATGTAATTATATGACACAGAGTATGCCTATGTAACATCTAACAATGAATCATGCATCCATAACATATCTTTTTAAAGTGTCTGAAATGGGTATCATATTCATAAAAATGAAAAGCCATTATATGTGTGTAATTCTAGGAATCTATGTTTCCAGGGCCGTTAGATGTTTCCAGGTAAAGTATTGATAATGCCCATTTGATTTTCCAATCCTGACGTAAATATGCAATTAGTCATATCATTTTCTTAGAAGAAGAAGAAAAAAATCATTGTGTAGTATAAACTCTGTGGGACCTGTGTGGAAGCTTTACATTTCAAACCTGAAGCTATCATTTTCTAATTAAGATAAGGTTAAGTCACCTGTGAAATGCATCAGCCACCAAAAGAATTGCAGTGCAGAGTGGCCAAATAGCACAAAATAAAGAGGGAAGCAAGAAGCCTGCATACAAATAAGATAGTATTTTTCATTTTTCAGTAAATGCACTGAATTTGCATCTACATATATATTAACCAAGCATGCAGAAATTGACACTATTGTTTTTCTTGGGACCCCTATAACACCCTTTCTTTCTTCCTTTCCTCTTTTCCTGAAATGCTCATTGACACATACACACTGTCACCGACATATATTTGTCATGTATACATATATAAGTGCATATACATACACGTGTACATATGCTGTATATAGTCACATATCAGTGTTATTTTAGTAAAACTGAGATACTATTATAGTTCTTATCAATACTTTTTAATTCATGTTTATTTGTATATTTATTATTTTCATTTTTTTTTTTTTTGTTCATATTTCTTTCAGTTCAGTTTTGTTTTAGTTATTTTAGTACATCCGGTTTAACTAAATGAAAATGGGAAATGTTGCCTTGGAAATTAGCTTTACTTTATTTATGTTAACATTCATTTTAAGTAATAAAAATGTTCATAGTTTTAGCTTAATAACAAGGATACGTATACATATACATATGTACATATATTTCTGTGTTTGGCCATGAGCTATTTATTATTAATTTAGTTGTGCTGCTAGAAGTATACTGTATATTATCTACTTAAGACAAAAAAAAAAAATGCAGTTATGCATTCAACCTGTTCTTCACCACTATTAAGAATTTTCTGAATTCAGACTATAATTGCGTATAATTTGTTAAATAAATGTAAAATTGTTTACTGATCTGCCTTCACGCATAATCATGAACATTGTTTGGAAACAGTGGTTTCTCTCATGAATATAAATTAAATTATGCATGAATAATTTAAAATGAGCTTTAACTGTTTTGATAAATAGTCTGTGTAATGATCAGGTGATGAGATCTGTAGTACAATATTTGCTCATTTCCAATTCAAAACTGAAATGTACATTACACATTTTGTACATTTTGTATAACACATCTATATAACATAATACATTTGTTATATAGAATGGATAGAAAAAGGTGAGAAACTGCTACTTTAGCTTTTTGCCACTGATGACAGCCACAACAATCATTCAGTAAAACATTAAAAATCAAAGATTTAGCCATGTACTCATGCATCCTCATCATGAATGATGCATACTGCATATGAGATCTACCTCTACCCATGCCCAGGGTTTGCTAACAACACAACATGCTGTAGTGAAACAAAGTGTTCTACCAGGTGCACATTCCTTTTCTGTCTGTTGTCAGATCACTTAGCAGTGACTAGACGCTTTAGCCCTCTCCAAGGACATATGGTAAATGAGCTCATTATTATAAGTTATTATATGACTTCAATAAGAATAAAATAAGGGAAATTAAACTGTCTGGCTAACAAACTATAACACAGCATGTCTCTTAACTTCTAATAGATTTATCATACTAGTGTTCAGCTTCACAGTGGCAGATCTCAGAAAACTGAATGAAGCTAAACTACATAGGTGTTTCTCTAACATCTTATTTCACAAAGTAAAATATATGCAAATAAAGTGGCCCTAAAAAGTACAGTATCTTTTGCATATGCACAATGTAATATGATGCAAATATCAAACCATGTGCAATGCCCACCAAATCATGTCGATATTTACGTTTTATGTTTTAAAAAAGGAAGAAGGACCAGAGCAGTTCGCAATATCCCAGAATTCCTAGCAACAGCGCTGTACAGTGGAATGTTTTGCTTGAAAATATTCGCTAGTTTGATGTTTTGTTATATAATGTAATGACATTCATACATTTTTAAGTGTGCCCTATGTGTCCAAATACACTTTTTATTGTATAAATAAAAACATTAACTGCCTCAGAAGTCAAATCTGTCAATTCTATGTCATCTGCCTTTTCTGAATAAAAGACATTTGGCATTTTGCTAACATACTCTGTCTTTCTCAATTTCTCAATTACTTATTAAATTACTTTTTAATACTGGAATTATTACTCTCACTGTAAATCTGAATGGTATTGAATAACAATTTACACTTAATCTTAAAATTCTAAAGATTCTCTCTCTCTCTCTCTCTCTGTGTGTGTGTGTCCATTGCACTGGATTCTTTAATTAATCTAAGCCAACAAGAACAGGCTACTCTGTTTAGGAAGAGAGTTTAAACTGTTTCATCTACTTTAAACATGTCTTTAACTCTTAGAAGAATAAAAGCAATTTCAGATGAGCCGAAAAACAACATTATTTTTATCTCACAACTTAGAGCTGGCTGTAGCATTTATACCCCAAATAATTAGGGGAAAAAAAATAGCAAGAAGAGAAAAACAATTCTTCAAATGAGGTTTTAGAATGCAGCAGCTTAAGCTGAAAAAAGAAAAGTCTTCCCATGGGAGAAAGGCTCAGCACTCAAAATGTCATTTTCTGTTTACAAAGACCTTAATGACTATACAATACTGTGCGTACAGAATAGCTTTATTGATGTAAATTCACTATGGAATATGAACTCTTTACTTTGATGACACTTTCAAGTTTGCCACATCCACCTTTAATCCTCTTAAAAGTAAGATACTACACACACACACACACAAATAAGCCAACCCATTGTCAAGTTTAAGGTCCAGCTGTAATATATTCATTTGTATTCAGTCTATATAATGTGTTATTTCAAAGAACAAAACAAAAATAATGACTTTATTCCACATTTTGAACTTGCGTCATGGTGAATGCACGTCCACAAGTGACACAGTAAAAACAAAAATGTGGAATAAAGTTGTTATTTTTGTTTTCTTTGCACAAAAAAAATATTTTCATAGCTTCATAACATTACGGTTGAACCACTGATGTCACATGGACTACTTTGTCGATCATCTTGGAAATTTTCTGCACCTTGACCATGGTAGTTCCCTTGCTGTCTATGGGAGGGCCAGAGAGCCCTCAGATTTAATAAAAAATATCTTCAGTTGTGTTCCCAAAGATTAACAAAGGTCTTACAGGTTTGGAACAACATGAGGCTAAATAATTAATGACAGAATTTTCATTTTTGGGGTGAACTATCCCTTTAAGATCATGCATGCCAGACAAATCTCTTTTCAGGTAAAGTTGGCCATGTTTAATTTATCAAAAATAATCCTGTATCTTAATTTGAAATTATAAAACACATTTCTGTATGGATGTATGTATATGTATGTATATATATATGTATGTATTAACACAGACATATTTAACGACGGGCCATTTAATTATTAAAAAAATAATACACATCTGAGGTGTTACATTGTTCAGATGTTGTATTTCAAGACATTTACCAGTTTCTTTTTTTTTTTTTCCTTGGAACGCTCTGTGTGTAATTTCTTAACCATCTCATCTCACACCTTCATTGCTAATCAAAACGTCATTTTAGACCTAGTAACAGAGGCTTGAGCCATTAGCCCCTTTCACATGCAGACTTTACTAGAAACTTACCGGTAAATTGCCGTAAAGAGATCATGTGTGAACAGGCCCTTTTTAAAAATACCGGTAAATTTGTTCCGGCAATTTACCGGTATGAGAAGTTGTCAAATTACCAGTAAATTGCCAGAATGATGCTGTGTGTGAATGCAGAATGAAGATTACCGGTATTAGCACTTATGAGTTCAGAACACGCTGACATGTCTGCTCCGGGCCAAACCAGAACCACTGAAATTCAAATTCAGTGGCTCTGGGCCAATTATAACATTCTGCTGCATTTACACCACGCTGTGTATTTCGGTTTGAAGTCGTGATGTCTCTGGGCCAAAAGAAGCTGCATGAATAAGAACGTTTGACACAAAAATTAAAACACCAACAAAAACACTGACTGCGTATACCCCTCCATGTTTCCAAACACAACACCGGGAGGCATAGCTGTTTAGAGGTCATTTCTATTTAATGATGTCACATAATTTATCGGTAATTTGAAACCGATGTGTGAATGATGCTTTACCGGAAAAGGACGGAACGCCGTTGCCTGTGTGAACAGCGCATTTTTGAATTTACCGGTAAAGTTGTTCCGGTACGGCAATTTATCGGTATTACTGTGCGAAAGAGAAAGATTAAGTGTGTGTGAATTACCTGAGTTTGTGCATCCCTCAACAGTATTTCGCAGTGTCTCTAATAAGCGAAACTGAACAGCGCCACTATAAGTTACTGCTAAAAATCATCAGAGCAGCGCTGACAACACATTTCTGCGCATGTGTAGCCTAGGCTATGACTTAGTTCACACTGCAAGTCTTAATGCTCAGATCGGATTTTTTGTTGAAATTTTTTGCGCTGTTGTTCACATTGTCATTTAAATGCAACTGCCATCAGTCTCATGTGTGAATCATATACAGCCCTGAAGTGACCCGCATGCGCAGAAGAAGACGTGACGTCAGACGCAGTGCACTGTGTTTGCGGAAATAAAAATGGATGCTGCTCGTGTTAGTGTGTGTTTAGCAATTTTTAAGTTAATGTGCAATCGGAGCCTAAATAACGAAGTTGTCTGCCATTGTGATTTTAATCTTCCCGCCTCCTCCAGCACAGAATTGTGACGTCTGTCACATTTCAATGATGTAAAAATCGCATGAAATGCGCCATGGCCGTTCATACTGAAGTCGCACTGCAAAACATCGGATTTGTATCCGATTTAGGACCACATATGGAAGTGGCCTGGGCCTGATTTGAAAAAATCGGATTTGTGCTGTTCAGACTGCCATAAGAAAATCAGATATGGGTCACATTTGGGCAAAAAAGTCGGATTTGGGCCACTTTACCCTGCAGTGTGAACTAAGTCTATGTCTCCGTGTGTGCACTTGTAAGGGAGGGATAATAAAACGTAATTTTGTGGCAAAAAAACATGGAAATTATATGTCTTTTTTATTTTGTTATATACTATTTATTTGCATGGTCAGTGTCATTGTGGAATTTTTAATTCTTTTCATCATCATTTGTCGAAGTGATATGGACATGTAATGCTGTCAAGATCTGCCTGCAGCTGTGCTTTCCCTGAAAAGAATTGCACACCTTAGAATGTTCCTCAGCCAATCAAATTAAACATTCAACAGCCCCATAGTATAACATGTTTTGATATTTTATTTATTTATTACTTTTTACATTTTATATACCACTATCAAATGTCTCTCATCTTAAAAGATTTATTTTATGTAGGTACAGTGGATGGTTGTATGTTTGGAAGTGCATGTGTGGGGGTGGATTACAAAGTGCCAGCTTCCATCACCATCATGGATGAATAATTAAATTGTAAGAGACTGATTGAATGATTGATGCGCTTGTGAGCAGACACAATCACTGAAATGAAGTGTGACCAGATGACCTCAGCTAGTTACTGAATACTGAAGACCACAACCACAGTCTTCCCCAAGGGTGGCACCTTTCCTCTGACTTTGGCTTGCAGCTGAATTTTTAAAACATCCCGCTGATGAGCCCTCAGTGGGTCACATTGTTAGGCACATTTGATGAACATCAGCACTGACGCCGCAGTTAATTAATAGATTATATTAGATGTGAAGTTACTAATTAAACGGCTGTATTTGCATGAAACAAGGATGCTCTCGGGTGATGACATTTGCTGAAAACAACTGTTTACATAATACAAAGAGAAAGTAGATACAGTACCTAAAGAAAATTTCACAAATACACTTAGCGTGGAAAGCTCTTACCCTATTATTCTGGAAAAATCCATTAGAGTCAGTGTCCTTCACCAGAGAGCTGACTTTAAATGAATAAATGAATGAAATCAGTTCTGCTCATTGCATTACTTGTCTCAAATGTTGCCAGATGAATGTCACGTCAAATCACTTAGCTCTGCACCTTATAAATGGGGGATGTAGTAACCTTACAACCTTAAACAAATAAAAGAAAAAAAAATTAATGCAGCCAAAAAAAAAAAAAAAAAAAAAATGTTTGGTTCAATATGAAGAATGGTTGGTGTTACAGTTGGTTAAATATTTGCATGAACATATGAATAATTTTACTAGAAAGCTGCATTTAA
The DNA here is from genome assembly GCA_021397915.2 of Tor tambroides. NCBI lineage: Eukaryota > Metazoa > Chordata > Actinopteri > Cypriniformes > Cyprinidae > Tor > Tor tambroides. Next base: position 5,658 of record JAFVLL020004766.1, on the reverse strand, counting down.
TGTTCCCTATTCAAAAAAGCTTTCCCAGGCACTTTCTGTAGACTGATAAAAGTGTTTCAGAAGCAGCAGAGATCTGCAGGGCTTCCACTGCAGTGTCAATGAGTTCTGTTCAAATTTGATTTTGTTTTTATATTCAAATATGTGAAAAGCATCAGTAGATCACTTTATGAACAACATTTGCAGTTTTTGATCTAAAAATTGAGAACAAAAAATCCACAGTTAAGTGCACAAGCACTATTTGTCCTATATTACTTTTACAATGACACAAAACTGCTGCTATTTCAAAAGAATCCACTCTAGACAGTTGACATAAAAATGCTGCTTCTAGAATATAGCCAAAATATTATTTAATATTTGTGAATTCTGAAAAGCAACACAATATCTATACATTATGTCCTATCGTAATTTTATTGTTCAATCTACTTAAATACATTTACTGTATAACTGAAGTTTACTTAATTTATGGTGGGACTACATGAATCATTTTTACTGCATTTACTGAAACTGGTTAATAGATTTTTAATTCCCAGCATGCTTTGCACAGGGCTGGATCAGAAGAGTAAACTTTAAAATGAAGTGCTATTTATTGTTTTTGAGTGAAGGAAAGGACAGTTAATATGTAATGTTCAGTTATGTTTGACATTTAAAAGAATTTCTGTTATGATGACATTTTTGTAGATACCATTGTGTAGAAGAGAAGAGCTTATGTTTGGGTTGTGTAGGGCTACATACCTTTAGTGAGATTTTAGTGTCGTGGTTACCCATACTCGAAATTTGTGTTCTGCTTTTAACCCATCCTAAGTGCACACACACAGCAGTGAACAAACACCTGGAGCAGAGGGCAGCCATTTATGCTGCGGCGCCCGGTGAGCAGTTGGGCAGTTGAGCAGTTGAAATGGTGTCTTGCTCAAGGGCACCTCAGTCATGGTATTGAAGGTGGAAGAGAGCGCTGTACATTCACTCCCTCCACCTACAATTCCTGCTGGATTGCCGGAATGCATAACACTTTGGGTTACGAGTCCGACTCTCTAACCATAGGCCACGACTGCCCACTACATATATTAAGATTACAATGTATATTGCTTCACTCAGTGAATAATAGCTGCACTGATGTCAGTGCAGTCACAAGTAACTTCCTATTTGTGCTAAAACATAGATGAATGACAAATACTAACAGGTCTTTCCATTTATGCAAAATCATTAACTTATGGAATATATTGGAGTCTATTCAATATAATTGAGCTTATATATTAGTAAAAAAAAAAAAAAAAAAATCACAAAGTTAAAGTTAAAATGTCCTCAATTTTTTTTTCTTTCCCATTGTAGAATACATAATATACTAGCTCTGAAATATGAAAAGCCTCATCAGAGCAGCCTTAAACTTTGCCATTATCAATCAGCGTGAATCTTGTGTTCGGTTCGGCTGTAGACAAGTAAATCACCAACAAAAAGCAGCAAGCTATTTAGTGATACTAAATTTCCATCGCAATGTAATGAGAACCACCACTTGAGCAGATACTTTTATCATCAATGGTAATTCTAAGAAATGAAATGCACCTGGGGAAATGCTTTTTAAAAATTCAATCTGTGAACAAATCAAAGCATGCTTACTCGCCAGTTTAGAATAAAGGACAGTGACAGATAATGTTCTCTGCCTCATTAAAGCTGGACCGAACAGAGGCCAAAGGTAGGTCCCAGCTGGGCCCCGAGAACAAGAAGGACATATTCAAGTCAGCTCATGCTGGTTCTCTGCGTGAGAAACTCCTGCCAGGACTCAGATTAATTCACTATTAAAAAGACATTTCTTGCACACTTGTGCCCTAAAAGCGAGACCAAATGTATGAAGGAAAGGACTTGAAGTGCGTGGGTGGGTGGGTGGTCATTTTAAGAGCTGCAATAGTGAGGAACAGGTATTGTATAATATATTTACTTGATGATCCGCACATCTGTATCCGATCAGCTAGAGCCGCCTTATAATTCCTAGAAAATTCAGAACATTTGAAACAACACCTGCAAGCGATAGTGAGAAGAAAATCACAGCCAGTTTTTTTATTTCCATTTTGGATAGCTGTCCGCATTGCTTGAGTATTTTACCTGTTCGCCAGCTCAGTGTCTACTACTCCATGTCATAACATTGGGTTTTCAGGCTTAACTAGAGCAAAGAAAGAGAGAGTGAAAGTCTTCTCTGGTAATTTACTCTTTAAAAAGGCATGACAGAGCCATCTGAAACCCAAGGGAGTTTATATTAAAAGAGCAAAGAGATGTATTATTTTCAGATGACAAGTGGACTGGTCTCATGTTATTGAATTAGCATAATGAATAATGAGAGAGGCAGCAGAGCAAATCAGTAATATGAAACAAACGGTCTCATATGAAAGGATTTTACACATTTCCTCTGGGCCAAATATTAAAATGAGAATTGGGCAGCACAGAAGGTAACACAACTCCTAACACATAACGTATTAATGGATTCGGTGTAAATGCTGATGCATCTTCATGCTGATACATATGTGAGCGTGACATGCCGTGAGTTCATCTCATGGGTTCAAACGCTTTCTCTGAAGTAATCACATAAAAGTGTGAAGTTACTTTGTATTCAAAGAAGTTCACCTTGGATCACTTCAGTCCACTGGATATATTTCCACTTTGTGCTTTCTTTTGAACACCCTTAAAAGGATACGGCTGTGCTCACAATCAAGAGCCATGGTAGCTCGTAACTGCATTTTAAAGTTTAATAGAGCTAGGCACAGGCTTTTTTGTATTTGTTTTCTGTCTCTCACCACATAATGGCACCCAGAAATAGTGAATTAATGTGTGTTTATGTATCTCATAACAAGAGCTGATGCTTTTAGGCCAAAATAATTCTGGAAAAACTGAAAAATGTATCTTTAAGCCAACAAAATGACCTTCTTGCTAAAAATCAAAAAGCAGAGGGCAACACTTTCAAGGCAATCAGGAACATAAAAGAACAACTTAGCGCTATAGCTTTGCCTAGACTTTAAAAATAAAGCCTTCGTTCCTGAAAATTCTCTCATTCTCTCGTGTTGACAGACGGCTTCTATTGCATGTTGAGTTTGTACACTTTGATGCAATGTGTAACAGTGCTCTAAGAGTCAGAATAAACCCACAGCAATCGACCTTCAAGTACATACATGGGAAAGCACATAGATCACTTTTGGGACTGACAGGGTTCACAATGAGGGTTTAACCTTGGCTGCTGCACCGAATGGTATGAAAAGACAGAGTCAGATATATGGCCTCTGTGCCTACAAAAAATGGGATTAACTCCAAAAGAAACAACATCATTTTCGAGAAAATAAAAACAAGCAGAAAATTACATGGTCCCACTTATATGGCATTTAAGTGCTAAGTACTTGTGACTATTACCAACAGGCCCCTTTACACAAACCATTAAAATGTGTATCATATCCAAACAGTATATTCTTTAGCTGGATTGCATTTACACATTGCATTAAATGTGTCTTCAGTGTAATCGGTCTTGCACTTAACTATTGAAAATGGAAAACAACACTTACATGTTACATCAGAGACATTTTCCATAATTATTGTGAATTTGAAAAACACTGGAGGATATTAAATCATATTTTCCATCATTTTGACAGGTAAAAATAAGATACTGCATATGGTCTATTGTGTTCTTTCTACTTTGGATTCCCACATTAAAGGATGCTATGCACCTCAGAGCTTGGTTAAACTAAAAGAGCTTTTGCAACACAAGTTCTTGTGATATTAGAGTTACAACATTAAGCATTACAACATTTTACTGGGATACAAAATTAGAGCATGACAGAATATTTGCAACTCAGCGTGTCATAGTGATTAGACCTACTTATGTAGATACATGTGGCTAATACACTAGCATTTGCACCTTCAAATGTGGTCAGAATCCATCTCTGACCACCTCTGAATGTGGTTTCAGTGATCTGCTCACAAACAGGATGCATGTGGATGTATGTACACCTGAATTTAATGTGGTCAAGTGCTATCTGAATGTAATCTGATCACACGCATGTTAATGTCAGGTGAAAATGCAGTCAGTCATCATTTCCTCAGTGTGCATTTGTCATCTTAAAGATGAATAAATATCAAATGAGTGCATCCTCATGAGAAAGCATAATCTAAATGTTCCTGTACAGATGCCTGCTTTAATTAGAGCAAATGTCAGAGTATGTTATTGTCAGCTTTCAAATGTCAGAAGAAACCTTGTATTTTTACCTCAGAGTCTCAGAGGGAAGCATCCCAAGAGCCATGACTTGGAAAGAAGCTTTGAATTTCCTGCACTTTTGCTCTTAGGCCAAATTCTCTGTGGAAGTTTTAATTGGTATGGCCTTCATGGTAGAGTGCCACCACTGACGTCCTGAAGTATTGCTTGGGTACAAACAATCTATCAGTGGCCAGCACATCTGAACTCTGGCAGAGCTCTATAAAACATCTTGAAGTGAAAGTTATTGTGACTGGAAAAAATAGATCTCTGAGCTTGAAATTTGGAGCTTAGTGGTTGGTTTTCTTAGTAATTGAACGCCTGTGAGTGTTCGTTCTGACATCTTGGAAGACAGGTATTTCCTATTTTCTTTTGTACTGTCAGTGGGATGGCTAGCTCAAGAGTTCATGCACCATACAGCAATAAGCCTAATAATGATACCAATGTATCCACACTAAGAAAGAAAAAAAACTGACAGGATGAAACCCATATCCAAGTAGAATTTTAATTAAGACATCATCAACACTGACCACAACTATACTTTCAGAAATAGCTAATTGTTTGACCAATTATCATGCTACCAGAGCTGGCTAGATTACTTACAAATTGTAGTCCGCTATTGATTCCAAATCACATGACAAAAATTGTAGTTATTGATGTAATTCTTTATATTACTCATTGTAGGTAATATAAGAAGACTACTTTTGATTACTTTTCAATTACTGATCTAATTTGCATACCTTGTCAGTGTCGTGCGCTTGCTTAACCCTTTGTTGTGATAAACAGTAAAGTGTGTTCAAGCGCTAGCAAAAGACAGTGCAAAGAAATACACTTTGAGAGAAGCAGTTATTCAGCGGAAGTTAAAAGCAGCTCATACGTGTATTTATTTCTTGTCTCATTAGTGTTTACCGCAGTTGTCATTGCTAGGAAATGCTTGTTTTGTTTACTGTGTTGAGACATGTCACGTTTGGTCTCGGACTGTATGGCATACCTTGTCAGTGTCGTCTGCTCGCTTAGCCCTTTGTTGTGATCAGCAGTAAAGTGTGTTCAGCTGAATTCATTTCCATTTAGTCAAACAGGTATAAAAAAGGTTAGTATACCACGCATCAGGATACGCTGTCCGTTTCCATGGTTACTTCTCATTCTTTATACGGATAGCTGCTTATCTTTTGTCTTGTTTTTGCCTTTAAGTTAAACAATTATTCATTCTTCATTGTATCGTTTGCAGAGAAGAGAAGCTAATTTATCGATAATTAGATTTTTTTTCTCCTAGGTTTTATAGAATTTCATTTACTGTGTTGATCTGATTACCGTGAAAACAGTGTCACCCGCTGGACGCTCGCTGCTGCTTCAGCCGTCATATTAAATTATCCAAATAAAAGTGTGTTCAACAAGCTGACAGAAGTCAATCTATTTCTTTGTTGGAAACTTTTAAA
>JAFVLL020004765.1:95483-108698 GCA_021397915.2 Tor tambroides | reverse complement strand
ACTCTAAAATATATCCAAGTTTCATTTGTGCAGTATTGTCCCTTGAGAAGAAATACTAAAATTGTTGATGAAATGTGAGGGGTGTACTCACTTTTGTGAGATACTGTATATGAAGAGTTCAGATGAAAAAGCCACTAAGTACATCTGACGTTTTTCTTTAAAATTAGCATTTCTTTCTGGCTACTATGTATAGGTTTCTATGTAAGCACTGGTACTTCTGAATGGGTTGAAGATGGGATTTAGCGCATTTGAAGTGAAAGTACTTGATGAACATATACTATGTGTGGAGAGCATTCACTCAGTATCATTATCTCATTTTTGACCAAGATGGCTTTTACATTGGAACTCTTCATATATATACACATATATATAGTAGAGCAAAACACAAAGGCCACTTTCAATAGATAAAAGCATCTGCCAAATGCAGGAATGTAAATGTACATCAAAGTCACAATGAAATGGACGTAGCAACATCTTTTCCTCTATATTGTGATGTAGATTCTAGTGAAATGGACTTTGCCGACTGTTGTTGATTTCATTTCAAACTGAGTTGTTTTGAATCAGCCAAAACAGTATAGCTTTAAATAATCAAAGATCATTGGTGATAAGTCATAAAAAAAAAACTATATTCAACTTATTTTACATAGGAAATGACATCATAGTTTGTTGCCCGGTTGTTGCTAAGATGTTCAAAGTGCACGTGTTGATAGGTTGCTAGAGTATTACACATCAAAGTATGAGCAATGGCAAAAATGAGTAACTATCTGCTGGCATTGCCTAATTCATGTCACAACTTAATATCACTGCAAGAACATATAAACACTAACTGAGATTCTACTCACATGATAACAGTCTCAAAAGAGTGGAAACCTACAGTTCAAGCATGCATGCCATTCTTCTCTCTCAGAAACAAATCGTGACATTTACGTGATTTTGTTTTTGACAGGTGCAAGCTAACAACTCAACCAGCCAAACATTCGGGACGCTTTCATTGCAAAATATTTGCATATGTGCATATACACGGCCTGGCCCGGATTCGGATATCCAGACAATAAAAAAGCAAAAACAAGTTATGTGCTACAGGCTGCACTACACAATCAGTCTCACATCCACCTACACGCTGCAGTGATGTCTGCTGTGGAGAAAACATCAAAGCAGCCCATTAACACCACTGATATCACAGCGCTCTTATCTGTCTGCCTTACCTCAGTGTAAATACCCTCATGAAAATAACAAGGGCAGAGGCAAACCGCAAAGAAGAATTCTCCTCTTCAACCATCTCATCCACAGACTGGAGCAGTGGTGTTTCGTAACTACCTCTTTTCTGAGAAATTTATTTGTGGCCGATACGCATCTTATATTAAAAAAAGGGTACCGTGAAACTGTAGCGCTCAACTGACATATTTTAGGAGATCAACAGAAGTGATAACATTTAGCAAGGTAATTGGACACATGCGTCACTGTAAAACTGACACATTGATTGAATTTTCCTTGAGGTAGGGGAAAGTTTGGCCAGTTTGATGTAGCCATGACAACTCATTTGACATCAAGTAAATATCAAATAGAGGCCAATAAACCTCAAAGTGCTTATGAAGAGAGAGACATCTACCAAGTACCTGTAATAGTGGAACAGAAATAAATGTCCTTCCCATGACTCTAAATGACCTTTCACATAAGGACTTTACTGCACTTTTGATGTGATAGCAAGCAAGGTTGCTAGTACACAAGAAAACAGAAAATGTGCAAAGTTATTGGTAAAAATAGCAACTGTAAACACAGTGATATTACTTAAATTTGATATTGTTTGAATTATAAGCGTGACGTCACAACACAGTGTCAAGGTCATGTGAAAGGGTATTTAGAACAACATTTTTATCAACTAGGAGCCACCTGTTCCCATAAGACCTACTAAATGGTTCATGGCTCCTTGTGGGGATCAATCCAGTAACCTTCTGGTTACCTATTGCATGCACATCCAAATGAAGATGCCAACTAGCGAATGTACTCACTGAACACTTGTGAGTGCTCTGCTCGGTCTGCATGGTGAACACTGACAGGTCTCCGTTCAGAACGACATCAGCCAGGGAGTGGACAAGCGGCTGGTAGTGGATGATTAGGAACACCTAGAGACAGCGGGACATCATATGTTATCGCTGGACCACATGCGTGCAGCTCACACCGTGTGTATGGTGGCTATTCTACTCATTGCAAGTCTCAACAAAATCGAAGCACGTATCTGTACCTGTGACAGCAGGTATAGAGACACCTGAGGGTTGATCTTGCGCTCTTCAGACTGGAAAAAAAAAAGATTGCTATCATGTGTCATGAAAACAAGAAAATGTATATATTTATATCATTTCATATAGTAAATCATATTCTCCAAAAATCAGCATGATTACATATAGATTTTTTTTTACAACAGTTCAATAAACAAGAAGTTAATTAAGAGACTTAAGTTTTAGAAACCATATTGCCTGTTTTTGCTCTATTCCGACAACAAAAATAATTCCAAACACAGCCACCACCATAGCACAGTTTTGCGTCTCTGAGCAATGACGGTGTTTCGTTCCTGAATGAATCAACTGTTTAAATGATTCTGTTCAATCGCAATGACTCACTTATTAACAGTGACTTGCTGACACCTACTGGTGGTTTTAATTTCACATTTAAAGTATCTTTTGATTTTTTTTTTAAATAAATTCAAATATGAGTATTCAACATTTCGTCTTATATATCAAAACATTATTTCTGCATTTGTAACTGCAGGTTAAATGCATTCATGTCCTGCATTAAATAGTGCGTAAATACATCTAAATGCCACTTCAGATGAAGCTTCTGTGCTTCGTCTGCATTGCAAAGATGAATTTTGTTGGTATTGATTTAATTTGCCTGTTAACAGCCCAAATGTCTAATTATTCTAAATAACTGATTCCTTTAATTAAAAACAACTAGTTTGAGATTTATAGGCCTATCCCAGGGGTGTCAAACTCAGTTCCTGGAGGGCCTGCAGAGTTTAGTTCCAACCCTGCTCCAACACACATATCATGTAGTTTTCAAATAAGCCTAAATGATTAGATTAGCTGGATCAGATGTGTGTTAATTAGAGTTATATCTAAATTGTGCAGGGCTGTGGCCCTCCAAGAACTGAGTTTGACACCCTTGGCCTATCCCATTTTTGCCTCCCTCCCGCTGTAAAATGTAACTAAGTAATTTTTACTCTGAGTAAATTTTAAATGAGCTACTTTTTACTTGAGTAGATTTTTAGACCGGTACTTTTAATTGTACTTAAGCAAAATTTCACTTATGTAATGGTACTTTTACTTGGGTAGAATATTTTCCTACTATTTCCACCTCTGACAATAGCCTATCAGATGTTTTCTAGTTGTTTTTCAGACATGTGCAGTTGTGTCCTCACCTGCTCTTGACTGACCAGAGAGTACACGTATAGGGGAAGGAAGAGGCGGTTGAGCAGGTGGTCGGTCAGCACATCATTGAGAAACTCACAGTTGATGATGAGGATGTCGTTCAGATAGTGAAGATGGTCCAGGTGCTCAGCTACCAGATCGCTGAGTTTTCCTCTGTTTTTATGTCTGATGAGAATGGGTGTAGACAGGAAAAAGTGCAATATTTGAATCATAAGCATTAATGAGCAGGCTATGTTGTGAATTCAGATTTCACAGTAATCAACTGTGGTCTGTAGTGACACCTAGTGGTGTGGAGGTGAACTGCACAAAAAAAGGTGTCGCAAAACCTTACTCTTCATCAGTCTGCACACACTTGTCCAGTTCGATGACATGGCTGCCTATGAACCAGACCAAATTGGAGAAGTACGGCACGGCCGTTTTGTCCCGGATGTAGTGTAGCATGTGCTGATTGTCCACTGCGGAGCAGGACCAAAAGGAAACAGTTACTCACAAACAGACAGAGAGACAGGAAAGAGCCACAGTGATGTGGGAAAGGAACTGTTAGGTTCAGTATAATTAATAACACAACAGCATCAGACATACTGACGCCAAGTGATCTTTAAAAAGCAATAGAGGTTAATTACAGAGCAATGTGCAATGTGATTGGTCAGATGTTGGAGGGTTATGTTAAATGACATTCCCTAAGCAGAGCTGCCAAACGAAGCTAGGCTGCACTATATTTGATCCTAAGCAATAAACAAGCATGCTGAGAGTATTAGATGTTGTGAAATGTATCTAAACTTATAAAGGCTCACTGTGCAATAAAGAGTATTAATAGGGTTCTGAGTGGTCAAATATCAACAGCCCTTCGCATGCGCCACTAATAAACTGAATATGAGCATAAAATGGGCCTGTTTATGTTTGTCTTGTCAGGTAAGGAATAATTTGGGAGTTGACGGATGGATTATAATGCAGGTTGATCTGTATCTAGGATTGTGGATGTAATTATCAACGCTCAATCAACCTCCAGCATCTTTTTAAAAATGAATTAAAACACACAAACAACTGATATTGCCAAAATTCACCATCAAAGCCAAATAAGAGGGTTTAAATAAAGGCACCAATGTGTAACAGTGCAAACAAGTGTATTTTTGAACTACTATCAGTGTGTGAATTGTAAACCTGTGTACACAAAGACAAAAGAAGCAACTGTGTAAAAAAAACAAAAACAATTAATAAGAACATGCAATGCAAGTTCTGAATTTAACCAACTTACATGACACTGGAATAAGGCACACAGGAGTCACCATAGAGGGAGAGGGGAAGAACAGACAAAGGGTTAAACAGGATGAAGGGACTGAGCTAGTGGAGCTCTGGGCCCTAGAGGCCAAAAGATGAAACCATCACACCACCTAGTGGCTGGTACTAAACCTGCACAAAAGAGCATCTGGAACCAAGAACAGCCTAAAAACACCAGACATATCGACCAGATCCACGAAGCTGCCAGGACATGCTAAAAAGCAAAGCATACCACCCAACTACTATTCTGACAATCAGGGATTTTAACTGCATTTTTGCAGTTAATTAAGTGCATTTATATTATAATTAGACATGTTATCTGCCATATCAAGAAAGCCACAGATAGTACATTTAAGCAACACTTAAAAATGTATGAATGTTATTGCATATACATGGTGCACTGCAGTCCCAAAGGTTTTAGCAGACTCAGATGTCAGTTTTTTATGTTATTGTTATTGTTACTGAACCAATAAAGAAAAATGAGGCTGATATTTAAGAAAAATTACAGAAAAGTGGTCATGCCCACATATTATTAAAAATAGCATAAAATAAAATAAACTGTTTGGATGTTACTTGAAGATTTTTTTTCTTTGTTCCAATCCATGGAACAAAGAGACTATTTCTTTATTATTTTTATCTTTATTGTAGAAGTTATATTTTCCTTTTAACATTAATAAAAGAAAGTTGGCAGTAAGTGAGCAAGATTTATTTGTATTTGTGTGAATGTAACTGTCTATATTGTCTTTATGCTGAAAACCACTTTAAATGTGCTACAGAAATGTACTGTAGAATTTGTACTGTAATGTATTATAGGCATGTGTTCTGAAAAAAGTCATGATTTTTGGTGTCATCTGAAGCACATAGAGATCTGAACTTTTAAAATGAGTACTATCTTGTAATCAGTCTGAAAAAATGTACATTGATATCTATTAATTTATTGGTTATTGACTTCAAAATATTATTAATTACATTTTTATATTTAGACATATGTAGGTTCATCCCTATAAATTATTACACCAACTGGCTCATATTAAAAAAAAAAAAAAAAAAAAGACTTGTAAAAGGTTGTTTATTCAATGCGATGACATTTAAAAACTTTTAAGTGTTGTTTACATCACATCTCCAAATATAATTTTGGGCCACTTCATGCATATTAATGTCAGTAACATGCACTGATGGCAGTTTGACCTAAAGACTTCAACCATCTCCATGGGGAACGACCGATTAGCCACAAGACGAACCGCAATTCAAGGGCAAGTGCCAAGCAGAAAGTAAGAATTGTTAAGTCAGTTATTCAAGAAGGGAAGAAGGATTTATACACAAACTCAAGCCAGAGAAGCAGATCAGCGAAAGCCCTTTAGTCTTCAGCACGTGACCATACCCAAGTGAAACCCCAGTGTGCCCGTGCATGCGTGTAGAGTCAGCAGTGATCACTAAATGTAAGTGTGCGTTACTCACGGATGGCAGAGAGCAGTGTCAGCATGCCCATGCATCAGAGGCATGACAGAGCAATTGACAGAAGAGAGGAGGATCAGGCGGCAGCAGCATCTGAGTCAGGGCTCTACTCACCTTTGTACACATTGAGTGTGATAGTCCTGACCGCGATCCTGACCATGCTCTCTGGGTGGTTGAAAAACTTAATGGCCTCCGTGTACAGGGCAAAATCATTAGTGTGCTAGAAGCATGGGAGACAGAGAGTGAGGCCGTCAGCGAGGAGGATTAGCTCAGAGAGAGGAGAGCTGCAACTGGTGACGTAAAAAAATCCCTGCAATGTTATTCTCTTATGTGAATCCAGTATGTCTACAGAGCAGAAGAAATAGGGACATAACATCATTGACACTGAAAAACGTCCTGAATGCAATGTCACTGGGTATTAAATTGGCTTAAAATGTGTCTAATTAAAATTCTTGTTATATATAGCTCATACACCGCACCTCAATAAAGTGGTCACTCTTCTCCTCTTTTTTTTCTGTACTGAAAAATTTAGGGCGTATTTATATTTTATGTACAGTACCGTTCAAAAGTTTAGGGTAAGTAATATTTTTTAAAATGTTTTTGAAAGAAGTCTCTTATGCTTACCAAGGCTGCTGCATTTGATCAAAAATACAGTAATATTGTGAAATCAGGGTTCCTGCAGGATTTTTAAGCTCAAATTTAAGACTTTTTAAGACCTTTTTTAAGACCTGCACAAATAAAATTAATACCATATGCGCGGGGTAGGGCAATGTCAATGGGAAACTATTAAACTGTAAATTACTGTAAAAAGCATGATTTTAGTTCAGATAGGCCGTTTTCACAAAAACAAAAAGTTTTTATAAAATGATACACTTCATTTCAGCCTTTAAACTGTCTTTTAAGTGTTGTCATATTAATATTATTCTTTCGATCCACCAGTTCACATTTACAGCACTGCGTGTTTGCAGGGTAAAACCATAGGTCATTTTCACATTGGTCTGAACAAAAACAACCCAATGTTCCTGCAGTAACGAGACGCTGCAGTTCTGGGACTTATTTATAGGACCCTATTTTAGGACAGGTGCCATCTATTCCAACAGAGGAGACCTGATTCAAACATCAAACAAACAGATGCAAAGACTAGATCCATGGAAACTATTCATTTTTTGTCTTTCCATCTTATTTTTAATGTAAGAGCTACCGTGAACCGTTTGAGGGGGGAGTCAGCAATCTCCATTTAGCCTATTAAGCTGTGCAAAACAGTTCATTGTGCTGCTGGATGTTGTAAATTAGTATTTGCATTTAAATGATTTTACATTTATTAAAGTACTAATAATCACACTAATTTGTACCGCAATTGTTTTACCATTTACTGCTCTTTAAGTGGGTCACACATCAGACGTGAAGTGCTGTGGCTAATAAACTGAAGTCTTGCACATACACAAGTCTTTCTTTCCAAGAAAACTGAATTTAAAACCAAAATATATAGAATATATTGAAATGAATTAGGTTAAATATTTCAAGAGAGTTACCAACGGGTATGTTTAGGGTTAGGAGTTGGTTAGGACAATAATTAAGTGTATACAATTAAACAACTATAATTCCTTAAAAATAATAATAAACAGAATTGAATAGCAAGTGCTATAAAATAGTATGAGCCACAATATTTAGTCATTTAGCAGGCAGCACCTTAGCGACTCACAAATATGAGTTGCTGGAACCAATCAAATTCAACAAAAGAGCAACGATATGCAAGTGCTATAAAGTCTCATTTAGCCTAGCATAATTACACTTGTAAGGTTTATTTTTTAATTATATAATAAATACAAAGAAAACAGACAGAATAGAAAAGAATAGAGCAAGCTAGTGTTACAGGCCTTTTTTGCTTTTGTTATTTGTATAATAAATAAAAAGAACAGTTTTTGTTGGTGGGGCGTGCACTCTGTGATCGCGTGCAGTTGTTGACCGCTTGCTAAAGCGTGCAGTAAACTTTCTTATGTGCGCTGTTTTTGCTCGGTTTTCACTTGCTTTTCGTGTCGATCACGTTCAGCAAGGAGGAGGATGGAAAGGGGGCACAGTAACTTTCGTTTGAGGCACGGCCGCAGTACTTGCAAACGCCAGCCCTGACAATAAAGCAACATTCTTGCAGAATGTAAACTTCTAGAGAGCACATAGTCTGAAGAACTGAATTCAGGTAAGGGGTGCAGAGTCAGTGGTGGTTTAGTAGGAAAACATCAATGACTTGAATTTTATGCGGCAGCTATTGGTAGCCAGTGCAAATTGATAAACAGAGGTGTGACATTCTTCATTCTTTCTTTACATTCTTTTTGGCACATTAAAAATTAATATGCTGCCATATTCTGGATTAATTGTAAAGGTTTGATAAGAACTGGCTGGAAGACCTGACATAATAGATACAAAAAAATAAATAATAATAATAATAATAATAAATAAAAATTAAACTATAGGGTCTAAATCTGGTTCTGAAACTACAGCCTCAATGCATGAATACCCTACTCCCACAACAACAGCCTTATAGAACATGCACTTCATTCTAAGCCAGCAGGAGGCGCTTTTGGAACTGTTTCCCTTGATGACAGCAGAACACAAAGCAGGCGCAGCACCGGACTTTGAATCATGCAGGCGCTCATATTTATTTATAGCCTTTGAAGTTTTATCGTCACATTAAAAACTGCTGTGCAGATTCTGGTCTGTACCCAAATTTAAGACCTAGAAATCATAATTAAGACTTTCTAGTACAATTTAAGACTTTTTATGACCTTAAATTTGATACAAGTAAATTTAAGACATTTTAAGACTTTTTAAGGACCCGCGGGAACCCTGGAAATATCATTACAATTTAAAATAACTGTCATTTATTTTAATATATTTTAAACTGTAATTCATTCCTGTGATGGAAGTGAAGCTGAAAATCAAGATACATTTTTTCAGAATTCTTTGATGAATAGAAAGTTGTAATGTAAATGTCTTTACTGTCACTTTGGATCAATTTAATGCATCCTTAAACCAACAAAATGGTTCATTTCTTCCAAAAACTAACCCCATATATTAGGCTATATATATTTTGTTCTGGGAAACATAAGAATAAAGAAGAAGAAATATGGACTAATGTTAAAATGCAGACAAAATACAAACTAGCCATTAAATCGTATTAATTTTCTTTTTTATGTGTGCAGAAAATTGACAATGTGGCTATTTTTTATAATATTTAAATATTATTTTATAAGGTTTACTGCTTTTAACCCACGTTTTACATAATGTGTAGCTATTTTAATACTGACTTTATGCGTTTTACTCGTTCATTCAGTGATATAAAATTATTTATGCTGTGACATAAGATTTAGATCATTCAATTACTAAGTATATATCTGCATTTGCTAATAATAGTTAAACGCCTACAATCTTTTTTGTTTACCACAAGATGTTGCTATGGTTATCACTATAACAACCATAATGAGTTCAACTGAGACTCATGTGACTCCTTAAAGGAGTAGTTCACTTCCAGAACAAAAATTTACAGATAATGTACTCACCCCCTTGTCATCCAAGATGTTCATGTCTTTCTTTCTTCAGTCATAAAGAAATTAGATTTTTTTGAGGAAAACATTTCAGGATTTCTCTCCATATAATGGACTTCCATGGTACCCCTGAGTTTGAACTTCCAAAATGCAGTTTAAATGCAGCTTCAAACGGCTCTAAACGATCCCAGCCAAGGAAGAAGAGTCTCATCTAGCGAAACGATCGGTCCTTTTCTATAATTTTTTTTTACAATTTATATACTTTTTAGCCTCAAACACTCGTCTTGTCTAGCTCTGTGTGAACTCTGTTTGTTTCCGGTTCAAGACAGTTAGGGTATGTCGAAAAACTCCCATCTCATTTTCTCCTCCAATTTCAAAATCGTCCTACATCGCTGCAGAAGTACTGACCCAGTGTTTACAAAGTGAACAAAGATGATCAAATGGCCTTTACAAAAAATGGGAAAACAGCGATGTAGGACGACTTTGAAGTTGGAGGAGAAAATGAGATGAGAGTTTTTTGACGTACCCTAACTGTCATGAACCGGAAAAAACTGTTCACGCAGAGCTAGACAAGATGAGTGTTTGAGGTTAAAAAGTATATAAATTGTAATGTTTTTTTTTTTTTAGAAAATGACCGATCGTTTTGCTAGATAAGACACTTCTTCCTCGGCTGGGATCGTTTAGAGCCCTTTGAAGCTGCATTTAAACTGCATTTTGGAAGTTCAAACTCGGGGGCACCATTGAAGTCCATTATATGGAGAGAAATCCTGAAATGTTTTGCTCAAAAAACATTACTTCTTTATGACTGAAGAAAGAAAGACATGAACATCTTAGATGACAAGGGGGTGAGTACATTATCTGTAAATTTTTGTTCTGGAAGTGAACTACTCCTTTAAGCAATGCGGTTGTCAATCCTAAAACTTCACTTTGTTAATGTGTCTACAAAACAAATTTATCTCATTCAGTTATATTACACTGACCTGGGTTTATATTCTACAGGCAAAAGCTGATTTCATAAGCTTCATATCTTTAACAGATTAAACAGTAGTTTTAGTATATTTCTGTAAAAGGCTTGTCTTAATATGCACTGGTTTACATTTTACATTAAGAGAACGTCAATCAGTGCAGCATCAGATCTCTCATGGAGCAAATCCTTCCATGCAGGCCCTCTCTATTCCTGACACCATTGATTAACAGCATCAAAGGTGCCACGGAATAAAGAACACATGACGGTTAAACACAACCATTTACAGTACACCAATAACTTCCCCCTATACAAAGGAGCCCCCAAACATTTCCATCACCTTCCAATCCACATAAAACAGTTGTAAACTTACAGCTGGACTGCATTTGTCCAAAATGAAAGAAAGTAACTGCTCAAGTTGCACAAAACACACAGGAAACACGGTTTTACAAAGTCACAGTGAGCTGTTAGCTCTTCCTCGAAGTGAGCTACGGTCTGTTACGCGCAGAATGTATGCGAGCCCGCAAATAAAAGCCCCCTTCTGCTTTCAGTCTATAAACTGTCATTTGAAAAATGACAGTTGCCCCACTAAATGCACCTTACCTCGTTGTAGAAGAAGTGCACCGTGTGGTTGTTGAGTTTCAGAGACAAAGTTTTCAAAAAGGAGATATAGTAGGCCATAATTTCCTCATCAGAGAAGTCAAATTTATGCACAATGATGGAATTAACATGATTATTGGACAGCAAGTAATCTAAAAAGAAAAGGAGCAACATATTATATGTTCAGGACATAATCATCAAATTAGCATAAAAAGCATAAAATCTGAACTTTGTCCAGGGGTTTACTCACAGAGAGAAGTCTCATGACTGATGTTCTCGAAAAGGATGTTGAGCGTTTGTAGAAGCTGGACACACACATACCGTCCGGATTTCTGCCGTAGTATGTTGAGGAAAAATGCAAACATATTCTTCTCCAAAAAGAAGCTACAAAAAGAGAGCAAGATTTTGATTTTGCATTTTAAATATGCTGTCGTTTTATTGCAAATGTAACACTGTCAAATCTGAAGGTGAAACTCACTCAAAGACAGAGCTGTCATTCTGATCACCCCAGATGAGAATCTCAGTAATGGAGCGGATTGTTTCCACCAGCAGATTTCTGTTGTGATCAGTCACTGTTGTGTTCTTTGTTAGGACATGATACATGTACCTAAAAAAAAAAAAATACTATTTAAATGACGCGATACATTTCATATTAGGAGCACAACGTATATATTTAGAATTTATTTGAGATCGTAACGAGCACAAATGCTTTCTGCATATTAGAAAATGATGTAAGTGATATATTTAATAAGACAAACACTGAATCTGCTTTTAAGACACTAACCCAGCATTTCATACAACAATATGCTAACGTGGCTAAAAACATAGTGAGCTGACTACCTAGGCACCATCTTTGGGCATCATATGTGCATATGTCCGAATGTCACTAAAATGCTGTCTTGGTAGGCAGCTCACTAGGTTTTGACACCCAGCCTTAATGCTTCACATACAGCTTTGCTCCTATGATCTCAGTTTTACATCACGAATAAATCCCGCCATAAGTATTATAAATATTTACATTTCTAAACTGACAATTAGTGACTTTCCACATTAATGACAAACACCGACTTAATATAAAAAGCTTTAACTGCAAGAGCTGAGCTGGCTAGCGAATTAGCTGCAAAAGATCTATAAAAGCTTACTTCAAATGGTCCAAAGAATGAATGTTTTTGGACTTCCCCTGCCCTCCGACCCAGCTTCTTGAACGGCCGAACATTTTTCGGGTGTTCTGTTTCGTAATATGTTGTGTTTTAGCACAATTTGCTAGGCGAAAGGATCCATATCCGCCGCGGTGAAGGCCCAGAATCCTCACATGAAAACATACCTGTCGTCCTATCGCTCATGACAGCCCAAACCTCGGCTCTAAGTCATTATGGGATTTGTAGTTTATCATGGACGTCATTACAGAGAGTTCGCGCCGAGTCACCAGACCATTGCGGACTCAATTTCCCAGAGTTCCGTGCAAATGCAACGGTTTTGGTGAAGTCATGAGAAAGCGCCGTTTGTTTTTGTTTTTCAAGCTTTATAAAGCTCCGCCGAGCGTTCAGATGATTTTTATTTATGCCTTTTCTACATCGCCAGGTTTTTAAGCGGGACACGGGATAGTCCTAATGTCAAAGAGTAGCGCGTGGCCTTGGAACATTCAAACATGCTTTTCTTCTCTAACTTATTTGCTGTATAACGTTAGTGGAAACATACTGACGTTAAACGGATTGCAGAGGAAATACTGCCGAAAAGGGAGTTGCATCACCGCGTCTTTGAGTGAAAGGGATGCATTCATTCACACTTATGCCTCGTTTCCACTGAGTGGTACGGTACAGTACGGTACAGTACGGTACGGGTCGGGTCGGAAAACCATGAATTGGCTAGCGTTTCCACTGCCGACAGTACCCTTACTTGATAGGCGTGGTGTATGCCGGAAAGTAGTGATAACGTCACTTGATAGGCGTGGTGT
>JAFVLL020004765.1:0-95383 GCA_021397915.2 Tor tambroides | reverse complement strand
GTCATGCCGTTCTTTTCTGCGTACGCCCGTGCCTGTTCTGTGGGGACCTGTCGCTTGAACGCCAGGTGCAGCCGGTTACCCACAAGAATACGGGGTACACCAGGTGCGTGCTGAGGAAAGACAAAGAGACAAGAAAGTGGGTTACAAAAGGGGGATGGGAGGACCGGAGAGATGAGAACGAGGGAGATACACAGTCCTGTCAGGCTGAGTGAATCTCAAACAGTGTCACAGCTGGCCTGTCTCATTTATTTATTCAATGAGGCCTGTCACATCTGTGCCTTTCTCAAGTCCACAGAGAAAAGAGCACTCACCCATCTCTAGGAGCTGTACTGGGCAGCAGCAAGTGGGTTCAAATAAAATCAGTGTCTCAAATCGTATTCTTCAAATCTTGAATCTCAAATAATGCTAGGAAAGACGTATCATATCAGTTGATATCAGATATTGAATAATTATGCTCTTTCCTTTAATCAGTGAAAACACGAATAATTTAACAGTTCAATGTAATCTTTAGCAAATTTTAAAGGAAATCGTAAAAAAAAAAAAAAATCCATACTGTTTTCATACTGTGCATTACAATGTGGTCTAAATTTATTTTTACATTTAAAACAAAATGATTGATTTGACTTTTTAGGACTTAAATTTAAATTGTATTATATTATATTATGTATTAGTAATATATGGTTTAATTTTTAATGATGAATTCTGATGATTTCTTACTGATGGATACATATCAATAATGTTACATTATTGGCACCAATAAAAAATAAAAATGTATACACTAGTAATATACATGGAAAAACATATCTACACTACCAATACTATCAATGCTGTTCATTTGAACGTTCTATCATTTGAACTTTCTAAGACTCCTGAAAGTTTCCACAAAAATATGAAGCAGCACAGCTGTTTTCAACACTGATAATAATATGAAATGTTTCTTGAGCAGCAAATCAGTGTATTAGAATGACTTCTGACAGATCATGTGACACTGAAGAGCCTTTTTTTTAATAGTAGCTTTACCATCACAGGAATAAATTACATGTTAAAATAAATTAAAATAGGAAACAACTATTTTAAATTGTAATAATTTCACACAAAAACAGTTTTTTTCTGTACCAGCCTTGGAGAAGATAAGAGACTTTCAAAAACATTAAAAAATCTTTCCAACCTCAAACTTCTGAACGGTAGTATAAATATTTTATGAACATTAATATTTTGTAATCTAAGGTTGAGACAGTTTAGGTTTATAGTTATCAACTGACTGCAAGAGACCTTAAAAGTTTCCTCCCTACACTAATTCGAAGCTTACTGTGCAAAGCACTGCACCATGCACGCTTCTGAAGCTCAGCAAGGTCAAAGCTCATTCTGTAATGAAATGACTCACTGTGAATCATCAGCTTAAGTCTGACTCAAGTAAATGCGGCAAAGTTAAAGCAGAGCCTCAAGTATTCTAATATTTACCAAAGCGGGTCAAAAGTCCTCAAGTTTAAGTCTCTGCTGCCAACTAATACAACACGCTCCCTCTTTCCGTCATATGTGCGGTTTATGCTTTCTGCAGCTCTTTGTGTGAAGAAATCTTCAGCCTTGCAACAAACACACACTCCACTTAAAGGGATAGTTCACCCAAAAATGAAAATTCTGTCACCATTTACTCACCCTCAAGTTGTTCCAAACCTGTATGAATGTCTTTGTTCTGCTGAACACAAAGGAAGATATTCTGAAGAAAGTTTGTAACCAGGCTATTTTGGGGCACCACTGACTTCCATAGTAGGAAAAAAAATACTATGGAAGTCAATTGTGCCCCAGAACTGCTCTGTTTCCCACAGTCTTCAAAATATCTTCCTTTGTGTTCATTAGAACAAAGACATTCATACAGGTTTGGAACTACTTGACGGTGAGTAAATGATGACAGAATTTTCACTTTTGAGTGAACTATCCCTTTAAATATACACAAGAACATACAATTCTCAAACAAGGAAGGAAGGAAGAGTCCGTAACAGAGTAGCCTTAAAGGAAGGGGGCTATAGTAAGAGAGGACATCCTCTCTGGATATCAAACACAGCAACAGGAGCAGGGTGAGGAAAGGAAAGGAAAGGAGAGTCGAGTCACAGTGACACTGTATGCTATGAGTCTGGGTTCAACTTGCTGTAATACTGAACAATATTCTTTTATGAATACACAAATGTGCATAATATACACATACATGCAGTAAAGCAGGGACATCTATCTATCAGTCTCAAGCTTATAGCCCACAGGACTATGGGTATATTACTGACCTCACTTCCTGTTATCATAAGGAGCAGCTTAATTTTACCTCATCAATCTCCCTGATCCAGCGGTCTATCCCGTCAAACGACCAGCGGTTGGTGATGTCATACACCAACAGGATCCCCTGTAGAGGACAAACAAACATGTATTGTTAGCCGGTATCCTGTTCATGCAGTGAAGAGGGACGTTAACAGCACTTACAGGACACGAACTGCACTCCGCAAAACCATTTCAACACACTCCAAGACCACTAGTGATTTTTTCTTGTTGGGACTCAGACTTTTGAACCAAATGACATCTTACCATAAACATTTTGGTATATCCTTGTAGGTTATGTAAACAGTATGTCATATTTGTCCATTTTTGTCTTCAGCAAAGCACTTAGTACAACGTCAATCCTCCGAGCAAGAACAAATGGTGAAACTCGAACACTAAATGTGCTTTTACCTGCGCTCCCCTGGAGTACGACCTGAAAATGGTGCAGAACCTGCCTTGTCCCGAAGTGTCCCTGGAAGCAAACAAAGACAAGTCAGGACAAAATCACAGAGCAAACAGCCGGTAAATACTACACCAGTTAAGCTTGAAACATGAGCTTTGTTTCAAAACACTGTGAGCTTCTTTCGGAGCATTTTAAGGCATCATAAATGCATTTATAATTTGAAAGCTGTTCCAAAAGGTGGGCATCAAAACTATGCTGTCTTCATTTGGCCACAATTAATTCCTTAGCAAAGAAGGCAATAACAGAATGCACTGTGACAAACTCTTCATCCAATATGGCAGATAAATATTAAAAACAAAAAACAAATAAAAATACATTATGTGCTATCCATTTCCTATGCTTTTAAGAGCACTGCATTAACTTAATAACAAGCTAACATCAAACTAATGCACCATGCTTCAGCACTATATATGTAGCACTGAGAGTTTCTGCCTATGAAAAGCGTTCCAAATCGGTCACTTAAGAGGTTCTATTTCAGTTACAATGCTCCCTTAAAAGGCAGCAGCCTATGTAGGCAGTAAATAGATAGGCGGCTCACTATATTTTGGAACAAAGCTATGTGTTTGAAATCGACACTGTTTTGGACGCTGAGCTTAGAGTTAACCCAAATTCAAGATGACTCAGGCACTTGTGTTGGCGTCACAGGCTAGAAAAACGAGTTTTCCACTGTGGCACGTCCGCACCCAAATAACCTTTCCAGCTGCCTACACTCTCTATCAGTGAAAACTCTCACACAGTTAAGCTGGCTGTAATGGGGTGGAAAGTGTTAAATAAATCTGCATAAAATATTTCCAAATGGCAGCTGCACTTTTGAAGTTGTGGGGCTGAACCCACTCTTGGGAAAGCTGTTTAATGCTGCACTTCCACATTCACATCAGAGAGCTCATCAGATATACCTGTGATCTCTGAAACGTGCATTAGCTAAGATAGATGTAGGTGGAGATTAAAGCCCTGTGGAGTGGCTCTATAAGGAATATGTACTAAGCCGCCCAATTACTATAAAGCATTACATTATATACAGCCCAGCACATTACAGCGGACCATGGGAATTTCCTCAAGGGTTTTGAGAATCGCTCCTCAGGCACTTACCACCCTGTGTGTTAACGCTAATGAGCTTGTTGTTTGTCTTCATAATGTGTAATTCTGCTGTCTTATACTCCAATGCCTCCCTGATAAGGAAACTTTTCTTTCTCTCTGGGGAAGTGGCTAAATGCTTTTATGGATGTATAACGGAAAGTGGGCTCGAGATTTCTTTTCCTCCTTCAGATAATGGAATGTTTACTTGATTTATGAGCTCTTGCAATTATGTATTTAATGTACATTTATACATACATAAAATATGCGTGTGTAACGATATCAAACACGATACGATATCACGAAATGAAGTCAACGATATGATGTTTATTGCGATATATAAAAAAAGACAAATTAAAGAATTTTAAAAAATTGAAAATTTTGTACATTTTAAAGTTAAATTATTCCATCTAATGCACTTTGAGAGTTCTCCAACCCATGTTCTTAACTAAGGAAACTAAAGTCAGAAAAAAAGTCAGTGAATTGACTTGTACCTGAACTTTAAAGGGGACTCAACCCTCTTTTATTTGTGATATACTGTCTCAGTCTAAATTACATTCACACTGGTGTTTTAGGAAGTCAAACAAATTAGAATATAATAATAATAATAATAATAATAATAATAATAATAACAATAATAATAACAACAACAAGAATGAGAGTAATAGCCATATATTGTAAAACAATTGCACTGCAAAATAAATGAAAATGAATATTTCACAGGTATATTATTTTTGCTTTACAATACAGTAGGGGAATTACAATACTTCTTTCCTAATTTCTGCACTTGAAAGAGACATTTTGAATTTGGACTGCATTTAAACCGCTAGCTGTCAGCAGTTTTTAAGCTTTTATTTTGACGTAAACGGTAGTAGAGCTTTTATTTTGAAGGAAAACTCCAGCTGTAAATCTCACAAAAAGTCTCACTGTAAATCTAGTGAAATGCCGTGAAAATAAAGCCTAACTGGTGGTTGTTGCGTTCCCAAACACACGCTAAACTCACAGCACGTGCAATAAACGAGTTCACTGCATTCATTCACTGTGAATTGAGCCGTTCTGAGGAGCGGAAAAGACCGGATCACAAGCTGATGGCCTCAACAATGTGTGCACTTTGCTTTGAAACACGCAGCGAAAACAGACTTGATGAAAGGATTACGCCATATTGTGCTTTTGGTTCTAGTTAGTTTGACAGATACTTTGCCAAAGCATAATGACCCAAAACACAACGCAGCGCAGAGCATGACTGAACGCGACCACCCCTTCCTTTTTACAACTACTTATAGCACAAAATACATATGAATATATTCGAATATAGATACATAGGAAAGTATGTTGAAAGAAACAGTACAACTTATTCATACGTTTCATGTCCCATGTAATCAGTGTTTCAACTAGAGATGCACCGATTTCAATTTTCTCGGCCGATTCCGATTTCTTTGAAGTGTGATCTGCCGACAGCGATTTTTGCCGATTCCGATTTTTTTCCTAAGAACTATAATTGACAGCATATACAAACAAATATCTATGCAAATTTCAATTTACTTAATAAAAGAAATTATTAAACATTACAATTCCCCCAAACTGGACTAAGTTACAGATTTTCTCTCACTTAAACAACTCTCAAAATAAAGTGCTCTGTGACTGGAAAGAGGAAGAAATGGCTAATGTAAAATGAGTTGCTGCCCAGCCTTAACAAAACAGATGTAATTTCCCACTATGTTTATAAATGGTCATTTTTTTTCCCCCTAACCTTATTAAATGTGTCATCTTTCACATCAAATTCTTACTTTGTTTCAATTAATTCAGTTAGCTTAACAAGAAACTGTAGAGTTGTTACTATTCAAATGAAATTAGTATGAACAAACTTTATCTTTCCACTGCTGAGGAAGCAGAAGCTGCATCTAAAGTGGCATTAGATGCATTTACACAGACAGTTTGGTGAAGCTGAGGTGCCATAAATGCATTTACAATGCAAAATTTAAAATTCATAAATAATTTTATAAGATTAATGTTTATTTATTTTAAAAACACAAATAAATGTTGAAAAAAATGCAATGATGCTTTTAAATATGACTAAACCACCAGTATGGTGCGGCAAGTGTCTGTTTTAATGAGTGAGTCATTTATTCATTCATTCAACCGATTGATTCAAACGGCTGATTCATTCAGAAATGAGGCAAGTGACTGTCCTTATGAATGGGCCACTGAATCATTGACTCACTCGATTCATTCAAAACGTGGATTCATTCAGTAACGAAACACCGCTCTGTGTTGCTCGCAGACACACAACAGTTCTGCTGTGGTTTGATTGGAACTATTTTCGTCAGCGAAATGGAGCAAAAACAGTCCATATTTTGTCTAAAATCTAAGTCACTTAATTTTAACTTACTTAATACTTAACTTAATACTATTGTATAAAATCAGTGTCACGTTGCAATCGTGTTGATATCCTGGGAAACATCATGGGCGTATAATGTTGCTTATCTAAATCATATATTGAAATTTTTTTTTTCTTCTACCGCAGTATGCATCTATAAATTTCTGTGAGTTATTTTGTGTGTGCTGTCTCTCACACGCTCACTCGGGCTGTGCAAGCCTCATCTGGCACGACATAAATACATTATCAGTCGCCGTTTACACCGAATACAATTAAAATTAGAATCATTCTCACGCGAAACGACGTGTTTACACGCGACTGTGAGTGTGCGCGTGACTGTGACGTCAAGGATTGGTTCGGGATCGGTGAGACGTGAGACTGACCGGCGAGACGTGAGACTGACCGGCCGGTCACCGATCCAGGTCGGTCATGCGAAAAATCGGCCGATTCGGATCACTGGTCGATCAAACGGTGCATCTCTAGTTTCAACTGTGGAAAAGAGGTCAATAAACCAGTTGTGAACAATGTGAACGAAGCCTTATTATACCACATGTAGGGACACACCAAACCGATGCCAAAGAACTAGTGCTGAGGAAAGGCCTCGCATCGGGCCAAAAAAGCTGCACTAGAACACACTGGACAGACTAGAGTTGACAGCCAAATGGCGTATACGCTCTGCGCTTGCGCGAGAGAACATAACTCTACCATACCAGCAGGTGGCAGTAGTCTGTATTCAGCATTCAATCAGGGAAACCAGAAAAGCGAGAACTGTGGATATACAAAGCAAGCAGCACTTGCTTTTACCATTGTTTACACCAGTCACGCTTATTACTGACAGATTTGTGCTTTAAGCGCGTGAAGCACTGTTCTGTCTTGAGGAGAACAACAAAACAGGAGTTGTGATGCACTTACCAAAGCTCTAGTTTCACTCTCCGCCCATCCAACAGGATCGTGGTGGTCTTATAGTCGATTCCTGCAGAATGAGAAACAGAGAACATTTAGATAAGACACGTACCTGTCTGTCTGCCATCAGATATCACACAAGGTTGTCTACTGAAAAGAAAATACAGGATCGGGAACTCGAAAAGCTTCGGCCGTCAGCATGACTGCATTTGGTATACTACCTAATTTAATTCTCAGCCAATTCTTCCTCTCATTAGAAGGCACTAAAGCTGAAATGACCATCTTGATAGTGACTGTGCACATTCAGTGGAAAGCTTGACAGCTGCAACCAATCTGCTGTTACCTAATGCTATCATAGCTGAAATGTGACCAGGACGCTTCCCATAAGGCGATTACCTTGACTGCTTATCTACATTTATCATTCATAAAAGAAAAAATGAACACAGTACGAGCTCCATCAACTGAATGGCAATATCTGCATTTTCGGGCGCTTCACAGCAGGTCAGCATTCAAGCCTGTTTTGCATTTTAATAGACAGCTCTGTCTCTAACAAAGGCTCACTGCGTCTCTTTTCATACAGGCCAGTGCCTGTAATATTCACCATGCCAAAAGCGCTTGTCTCAGTGGATCGCCTTTTTGCACACTTGAAAAATCTGATTATCCGTAATGCTGACAACATGGACATGGACTTATCCCCAATCTGGAGTAGTCGGGAGAGTTTATTCATCATAATAAGAGTGGTTTTAGCCATTGCTTCCTCTGGTACATCAGTTCTAAAAAGGAAATCAACTTTGTTCCTCTCTGATTAGAGGCAAAAACAAAGTCGCACCCTTCTGTCATCTATTCCACTTTGATATATGCTGTTTACTTCCAGCAAAGTCATAAAATAGAGGACACAGCAGAGTAGGGCTGCATGAATTAGGGAAGAAAACTAATTGCAATATTTATCATAAAAATAGCGACTGAAAATCAATGTGATTAGAATATTGTTACTGACTTACAAAATAGACTTACTGTCTATTTTGTACATTGTCTATTTTATTTGTATATTATTCTTTTTATTATCAGTATCTTGTCTTGTCACTCTCGTTCTGTTGCACTGTAGAGCTTCTGTCACTAAAACAAATTCCTCGTATGTGTAAACATACCTGGCAAAAAAGCTCATTCTGATTCTGATTAAAATTATTTATTCACTGTATAATGCCATGCCAGCATCAAGGCTATTTTCTTGGCGATCTCTGAAGAAATTATACAAGGTATACAACTAACAAAAGGTTATAAAAGACATTTCAGATGTACACCAGACAAAAATTCTAAAATACATTCAGGAGATACATTTTTAAATAAATCAGTTAGACACACCTCTGAATAAAACCGTTGTCTATTTACATTAAAAACCTGATTTAAATTCAAATTAAAGCAAGTTTTACTATTGCAATTTCTCACTGTGGAACCAAGTAAATAAGAAATGTAGATTGTTTATTAGCAAAACGAATAAGAAAGCTTGGAGGCACGGCATAAACCTTGATGTAAAATAAATAAATTACACAAAATCAGCAAACAGTGTGGAACCCAATAAATAAGGACCAAATGTTTAAAAAAACTTCCAAAATCACCTTAGATAAACGGCAAATGTCAACAGGCCATTCAAAATCCAAAATATTACAAAAGAGGCACTTTGCATTTCGTTTTGAAACTTAAATCCGCCACCATCGTTTTGTCTGTCTCACCTCTTCTTGTCAGACAGCTCGACTCTCTTCATGTGACGAATGAAATCTGATCTGTGATGCGCAACTGTTTGTGTCTGTTCTCTAACTGAACTAAATTTAAATGATTATTACAATAAAAAAATCTAAATGACGGTGGGGGCGGTGCCGCGGTGGGCAAGTGACATAACCGATGTTGTGGCTTAACACCGGTAACACCGTCAACACCGACTATCGCAAGCAAGCCTAGCATGGACCCCTTAAAGCTTTTCTTTTGTTGACAGCAGCTGGTCAAACAGCAATTTCAGTTTTATTTCAATTAATTGTGCAGCACTACAGCATGAAATAAAATAATAACAATAGAACTGTAAAATAAAACGACAATATACTACACTGACGTAACAACAATAAATATTTTTTCTGTTACAATACAACAGTAAATTACAGTGGTAAAATCTTAATTTCTTTACTTTCAAATGTTAAACTTTTTATTTTGGCAACAGAAGTCAAGATGCGGTTTTCAGTCTTTCACAATTTTGATTAATCGTGCAGCCCGAGGCTTTAAATAGAAAAAAGGAAGAGGAAAGATGGGACGGTCATCTTTTTTAAGATACTTCTTAAAGCTTTGATGACTCTGAAACAGAACATGTCTGAAGGAGAGCCTCCTCTCACGCTAAGCTACACAGGCAGCGTAAGATCTTCTGACAGGCGAATGTCAGCTGCTTCTGAGCCCACAGACTTCTTCAGTCCTCCATTATTAAACATCTACAAGAAAATGTAACAAGAGGGAAAATGGCTTGCACTTAAAAAGAACCACTGGAGCTGATTTCCTGCTGCTCTCCATTCTGCAAAAGCTTTGCTCTTAGGCAGGGCAGCACATCAAGCCAAAGGAGCATCGCACTTCCTTCCTCTAGCATCCCTCCTCCTTCGTTCTGGGTAATTGTATGGGCAGATGGCTCGGCTACGCGGCCTGACAAGGGCAGTACGGTGTAATTATCATCTCAGGTTCCAGCTCGGGCCGCAGGCCAAGACTTCCCAGCCACGCTGAGCAAAGACAGCCTGAAGAGGCTAGTTTTGAGGAAGAGCCTGGAAGGAAAAGATCCAGTAAGACTTGAGGACACCTGAGAGGGACCAAGTGGACAGGGACATGTGCAGGCATGTTTAAATATGCAATAGGTGATTGTCTTCAGAAACATTTTTTGTTATGCTGGTTGAAAGTCTCTTCACATCCCGATAGCAATCATTAAGTTAAGTGGTCTAAATGTATTTATATGTATTTAAATATTCTGTGGAAGGCGCAGGACCAAGAAATGTTCATCCAATCAAAATGCTCGTTCCGAGCGTATTTACTGGCTTTCCTACCTGCCTGCCAACATATGTATTTGCATATCATAAACAAAACATCAACAAACATCAACAACCTGATCTTCCTTAATGATATTGTAGTACTTTTACTAACTGTACATTTACATTTAGTCATTAAGCAGACGTTTTTATCCAAAGCGACTTACAAATGAGGACAACACAAGCAATCAAAACCAACAAAAGAGCAACAATATGCAAGCGCTATGACAAGTCTCAGTTAGCCTAACGCAGTACATGTAGCAAGTTTTTTTTTTTAATGAAAGAAAACAAGTTGAATAGAAAAAAAAGAAAGCTAGTTTTTTTTAAGAAAACGAGTAAATAGAAAAAAAAGAAAGCTAGTGTTAGAGGGTCAGATAGAAATAAGACATAAATAAAATAGAATTAGAATAGAGAGTGTTAGAGTTAGAGGGTCAAATAAAGATGGAAGAGATGTGTTTTTAGCCGTTTCTTTAGGACTCAGCTGTTCGGATTGAGTTGGGCAGGTCATTCCACCAGGAGGGAACAGTTAATGAAAAAGTCAGTGAAAGTGATTTGGGATGGTACAACAATGCGTCGCTCACTTGCAGAACGCAAGCTTCTAGAGGGCACATAGGTCTGAACTCTGAAGTACTGAATTTAGGTAAAGGGGTGCAGAGCCAGTGGTGGTTTTGTAGGCAAACATTAATGCCTTGTATTTTATGCGAGCAGCTATTGGTAGCAAGGAACTGGTTTGATGGAACTGGCTGGAAGATCTGCCAAGAGAGCACTGCAATAGTCCAGCCTGGACAGAACAAGAGCTTGAACAAGGAGTTGTGTTGCATGTTCCGAAAGAAAGGGCCTGATCTTCTATACTGTACAATAAAGTTTTCTCACCGGTGAATGACACATGATGTATTGTGGTAATGTTGTCTCTGATTGTCTGGTCTGTGAGCGTATATGCATTCCGGAGGTGTGGCTTTGGACGGCGATTTGCAGGGAGGGTGGCACGTTCACTTTCAGTGCTATCAGGCTAAAGTTAGCATTTTCCAAGATCTCCTACTGCACCTTTAATATGATTTAAATAGCCTATTATCAATGGACAGAGGAAATAAAAAATGTTTTCAATTGGAGAATGTAGCAACGTTGGATTTTTTTCATTGCAGGAAGCCTTTGCTTTCAGAGCAAGATGTCTTTGTGTCTCATTGTTGGGTTTTATGACATATTTAGATGCTGTGAATTGCAATGTGCCCTGCTACGCTGATGAGCTAGAACAGTGTGCGTCTGATTTTGAGGGTAATTTCAAAGACTGCGAGCACATGAGAGCAATGAAACAAACATGCCCGAGGCTGAAAAAGGTAGAAAAGCTGGTTTCACTGAGACAATGCATTTCAACAGGAGCTTGACTTCCATATCTGATCACCACTTTATCATTCATCAGAGGGAGAAGAACTGTGGATGCTCGCTTTTCACTAAAAATTAAACACAATGGGCCTCATTCATGAAACTTGCATAAATATATAAGTAAATTCAGAGTAATCTGCGCGTAAAACAGACCTTCCTGAAAACTCTCCTCTGGATTCACAAACTCTTCGTAAACTTCCGACATGTGTATGTTAATGAATTCCAATCATTCGTAAATAGGGCGCTTGTGCACACTCATTCACAATTAGTTTAATCCCCGCCTATGAATTACAGCTACGCAAATTGCATGTCCAGGGACGCAGTGGAATATTCTGGTCTATTCTCTCAGGTTTGGCTCCAGTAAATTGCATAAATGCAAAAGAAATTAACAGGCCATATGCCTAACAATAAATATTCAATAACGTGTGTCCACCAAAGAGTTTTTAGCCTGAAAACGTTTTGGCGGCACAGTGTTTTTCCAGCTGAGACGCTTTAGTTGCTATGATTTGGAATATTCACAGCAGCAATGTATTACTAGTATCTCATTTTTAAGAATTTTACTAAATATAAAAAAAAGCAGTAATATTGACTTCTCTATTGAAGGCAGTCGTTGTACAAGTAGGATGGTTGGTCGCTATTTGTCCCACCCATCCTCTATTTACGGCTGGGTAAATAGAGACAGTGACGAGCGCTGCGTTTTACAGTTATCAACTCAACTACAAAAAAAATTAAAAATTCAAAAAGAGAGCAAGGGCAAATGAACTTGTAATTATTATGGCAGTGCATCAAAATTCAGTGTCATCAGTTTGCCAAAAATAACACAGAACGTTTTACGCAACCTTTACACGTGGTGGGGAGCAGGTGTACATTTCTTTCAGACCGAGTAAAATGTTGAAAATACGAACATTTTCATGGATTCGAAAGTTTACACCAGAATGGCTTTACGAACGATTTACACAAAAATTTGTTCTGCTCATGTTTCATGAATGAGGCCCAATGAGAGTAGTGTCATAATGATGTCTTTTTGAGGGTTCGAAGGTTTAGCTGCAAGGCTAAGAGTTTAGGCCTTATGGAAACTTTGACTATAACTACAACAAGGGGAAAAGTCGATAGCAGTGGTTTTGTACCAGGACTAGGGCAGTGCTACATATTTTCAAAATAGACTGGTCAACTAATTGGTCTTAAAAGAATAGTTCAAACAATAATTAAAATCCTGTCATCATTTATTATTTGTGTTGCTCCAAACCTATATGACTGTCTTTCTTCTGGACAAAAATAAGATAATTTGAATGTTGTCTTCCACTGTGTGGACAAAAAAACAGACATTTCTCAGAATGTCTTTTTATGTTCCACAGATAACAGAAAGTCACACAGGTTTGGAATGACATGAGGATAAGTAAATGATGACAAGTCTCATTTTTGGCTGAACTATCCCTTTAAGGAAGCCCTTTATTAGCAGTCTGATATCAAGTTGATTGCTATAAGACACACTTCTTAAAGGGATGCACTGAATTGATGAAAAGTGACAGTAAAGACAATTACGTTACAAAATATTTCTATTTCAAATAAACATTGTTCTTTTGACCTTTCTATTCATCAAAGAATCCTGAAAAAATGTATCATCACAGTTTTCACAAAAATCAGTTTTCAACATTAATAAGAAGAAATGTTACTTAAACTCCAAATCAGTATATTAAAATATATCAATACACAAAACAGTTATTTCAAATTGTAATAATATTAATATTTTACTGTATTTTTAATCAAATAAACACAGTCTTGTCTAGCATGAGACTTTAAAATAACCATTTAAAAATATTACTAACCCCAAACTTTTGACCATTAGTGTACATAAGACATGCAAGGTTCTTGGATTCATAAACATTCAGGCACAGAGCAACAAAAACGAATCTGGAGATGCTTTTTAAAAGTTACCTATTTAACTTGACATGAACTCTTTAAAAAAAAAAACAACAACAACACTGGGATAAATTCAAAAATGCACATTTCTGAGAGGGTCTAAACAACTAAAGTACACTACCAGCATATTAAATAAAGCACGACCACTAAAGATGTCAAAATGCAAGTTATGTAGTTAAGAAAAGAAAAAAAATAAGATAAACTAGACAACCTGACTAATCAACTGGCTGTTTGTGGTCAACCACCATGACCCATCCTTTATATTGGGCACCAAATGGCTAACGAAAATAATTATGAACCACAAAAATCCATTAATATACTAAATGATCAACATGACATAAGCTGAAATGGAAAAACGTAAATTCCGGTTTCTAATTGTCTCTTTAATGACTTTAAAAGGTTTCATGGTCTTGCCAGCAATAATTAACCAAACAAAGCAAAGAGGATATGGGAAAGTATATACATCTCCTCCTTTTTAAAGGTCAACACGCCCATTTATTATGTTGTCCTAACAATACACAATTATATAGTTTGTTGCATTTTACATTTATTTCACTTGCATTGCTGTTTCCTCGCAGTCTGTGACTCAGTCAGAACAGAACAGATAAATAAGGAAAGGAAAAGTACTGTCTAAAGGGAAAACACTCTCTGGTCATGTTGTTACCGCTGTGCTTGTCTGTGCCAAATCCGTCTGCCGATCACTAGCAGCCAACCAAGATGTCTGCATCTGCAACTTTAGACTTTAAATATTTACAGATGTCCACTCAAAGCCAGTGCAAAGCACTGTCAATCAGCGTAAACAGAAAAAAAACCCAATTTATATGAATGCAAACTGCACAATCTAAAACCACTGCATAAGGCAGTTTAACAAGGCTTCTCTGAACTCAAGAAATCAAAAATGAAATTTGTAATCTAGCAGATGCGTTTATCTAAAGCAAGTTACAGTACACTTATAGCGACAGTCCCCTTGAGGCAAACTGGGGTTAAATGCCCATGACCATTGGGGTTGCCAGTCTAGATCCTTAACACCAACCACATGTCCTGCATAAAAAAAATTAAAAATAATGATATGACGTTTTAACCAAAAAAGGAAGCTTTTCTATTCATGAGGCTTTGATATTCCACCTTGCACACTGTCAATTCCTCTACACACCCTATGTATAATTCATTTTAAAAAAAGCCTTTCAACATTTAAACCATCTGAGCACGTCAGGACGGCATCTCCCTCAGGGAAATATATATGCCTGCAGCGTAATTCACCATCGCTGAATCCACGGACAGATCGTGGAGCCATCTGTGTTGATTCTGAGTGATGGTACAAGGCAACTCGTTTGAAGCTGGACCAGCAAGCTATCCCTAGGAGATCTCAGAGAAGAAGAGCCATCACTCCGAGATCTCTCACACCCATAAAACACACACTGTTCACTAACAGCTTCAACCGACAAGATAAACAGCAGCCCATATGTATGAATAGAGACAGAACAAGAGCAACCCAGCTCGTATTCGCCTGCACACATGAGGCTCATTTGGATATGAAAGGCATACCGGTCTATAATTGGTCTATCACCTCACTGGCTTCAGCCTAATGACAGAGCGTGGATGATCTCATTACAGCAAATGGAAAGCTGTGAAAGAAATCAAATCAAAAGAAGCTTGTGCTTAACCGGTCTTGATGGTGTGCTGTACTGACCTGTTCAAAGAAAACAGAAATACAAACACACTTCACACTTCTTAGTTATATTTACTTTGTGTGTCTCGTATCCTGAGGGAGATCTATGCTATGAACACTATCTATGAACACTCGCCAAAAACATCTTGTACAGTCTTGACTAATAAATAAAAGTCAATCAATATTGACTTTATGACCAATACTAATACATATTATTTTTGATAGCGTCTTAGAACTACAGATAGCTACTGATAACGGGTTTGACCAATATTCATTTCATACTTTTTAAGTTAAAAAATTACCTAAAGGAAAAAAAAGGTACCATCTGAATAAGGGAGCGCCTAATAACAGCATTCAGCTGTGCAGTAACTTTATGTATTATAATGATTATAACTGGATAATTACTCTTTAAATAACAGTCATTTACTCTCAAGCAAGACACAGTATCGGTTATTGGGCACTAATCCGTCACAAAAAAACAATATGGGTTAATCCAATTATGATGTTTAAGTGTCCAATACGCAAAATGTGGAACTGATTTTAATGATTTGATACTTTTTACACAATAATAACTTACTGATCATTGTACTACAATAAACATACATGATAAATATTTAATATCGGATTTATTTGTGATATTATATTTATGCAAAGTTGATTTGCATAAATTATGGCTTGAAAATGAATGGCTAGTAATTAAAAAGTTCACTGTGCCATTTATTTGTGGACCAATAAACAATTAAACTGAAGTTTGGTAATATTTTTTAAAAATAAAAATATTGTTCAAACCGATTATCGGATCATGTTCTAACAAACATGAAGTGTATGTCATACAACCACTGAGCAGAAAAACGTGCAGCTTTTATATAACCATCTAAACGGGCAAAAGTGAACATTACACAATCCTGCAAAAGATAAAGAGAATAATAAACTGTGTTTCCACCTCCTGTAAGTCACTGACTGCAACAATATGGCACCCGCAGAATGACTCACCATATTCAAAAGAACAATATTGACCACGTTAGTTGGTAAACCTGTTAAAACCACAATTATATGAATGGCTCACAGAGCGCCGGCCTTGCTGTGAGATTATTCTGGCTGAAGGATGTGTTACTCGCAGTCTGCGTGAAGATGTGTGGGAAGTGTTGACTAACTCACCGCTGCTGTAGGCATATGGAGACTCAGCAGATCCGTCTTGAAGGCTGTCCAGGATCTCTCCTTTCCCCACATCGCTATCTCCCACCAGGAGGAACTTCAGCAGGTAGTCGTAGCTCTTCACAGGGCTGCCCTGGGTGCCCATGATTGCTCACATCAGAGCCAGAGCAAAGAATAGGAGACAACTGTGTGTGTCCCTCTCTGATTCCTCCCAGAGCTCTGGGGCTCTATGAGTCTCTTGTGTCAGGTCTATCTTTGAAAGGGTACAGGGCCAAATCTGTAGACAGACCAAATCAAACCATTTCCCTCCCTTCCAGTCCAGACCCAGAAGTGTTTAGTCTTAAAAATGTCCAGTCGTATTCACTCTTCCAGTCTTAAAATAATATCAGTGTGCAAATGCTTCAATGGCTGGCAAACTGAACAGCTAGGTTGTTTACATTTCTTCACACGAGCTCAAATCATCGTTAATTATACAAAATGAGAAAAAAAAACACACGTAAGAAAAAAAACATTTAAGTTGGCAACATGGCAAGTTATTGCTATGATAGAAAAGCAATTGAGCTATCGAGCTAGTGCATTGTTAGCATGCGCCTGCCAAGCTGTCAACACAAAGAAATAATCTCATTACAATTTTATCTAGTAACCACCTGCACGGTTATGTCAATATTACTAATAAGAATGTATATTTGTTATCGTAAAACTAATTAAAACCCAATTAATATGAGCGGTTGTTTACACGTAGTAATACAGCATCGGCTAACGCTACTAGCTATGAGCCTAGCGAGTCAACAACAGGCGCACAACACTGATTTTATACCATAATTCTGTGCTCCAGCACAAACTCCTCACGATTACAACATATTCCTGCTGAAATGTGAGAAAGAAACGTTAGGCTGACAAAATTAAGGATATCCACAGTCGCGCTTGAGTTAGCTTGAGCAGCCGATGCTAGCGCGTCTGGCAGAAATCATGGCTCCTTTTCTGTTTTTCTGCGAATAACAAATAGATTGATGAAGGTTCACGCGTCTCGTCTCGGGATCTGTGCGCCTTATCAGGCGGCTCTGGGGCGAGGCGCGGAATTATTAAACGATAATCCGAGCCGCTGGATATTATTGCTTGTGCTGTAAATGCTCTCGGATATCCAAATATGTCCCATGTTCTCTCACAGAGGAGAGATCACACACACTGTCACGCTGAGCTTTCACCTCTGCGCTCTGACTCTGACTGACTGTACCTCCCTCTAGAGAGAGAGAGAGAGAGAGAGAGCGAGAGAGAGACAGAGAGAGAGAGACAGAGAGAGAGAGATTTGGGCATCAAAGTACTGTAGTAATTTTTACTTACATCAATATCAATACACACAATAAAATCACAAACAGGGATAAAAACAAACAATTGAATAAAATAACATGACGATGCTAATAAGGTATTTAATATAAAGCATAATTAAAATATTTTGATTTAAACTATTTTGAAAGAATAATTAAAATATTTATATAAAAGTAAAAACACTAATACACTTAAATTATAATAAATAAATAAATAAATAAATACAGTATAATATGTCTAATTAAATTAAATAAAAAATAAAAATGTTAATAATTTAATATAAATAATAATTTAATTATTTATATTAAAGTAATATAAACTAATACACTTAAATTATAATAAATAAATACAGTATAATATAAGTATAATTAAAATATTGTGATATACAGTAAATTAACTAACTAAATAAATAAATAAATAATGTTGATAATTTAATATAAAGCATAATTAAAATATTTATATAAAAATAATATAAACTAATACACTTAAATTATAATAAATAAATAAATACAGTATATGTATATTTAAAATAAATAAGCATTGTTAATCATTTAATATAAAGAATATTTTAAATATTTATATAAAAGTAATATAAACTAATACTTAAATTATAATAAATAAATAAATAAATAAATACAGTATAATATAAGTATAATTAAAATATTGTGATGTACAGTAAATTAACAAATAATAAATTAATTAATAAAAAATAAATAAAAAATGTGAATAATTTAATATAAAGCATAATTAAAATATTTTGGCAAAATTAACATGATAAATAAACAAATAAATACCCACAACCCTTCTAAGGATAAATTGTTTAGAGGAAATTATTATTTGTTCTCAGTGTGTGCATAAAGACAAGTGATGTATACGTCCAACAATCTTTCTTTTATAAATATGAAACTGTTTAAGCTGAGAGAAAGTTGGTATAATTCTGTTTCTTTTTGTCTGTCTATTGTTAAATATTTTGTATTAGAAACACTCATGTTGTTCCAAACCTGTATGACTTTCTTTCTTCCATGGAACACAAAAGAAAATGCTAGACTGAACGACAGCCTCAGTCATCCTTCACTTTCACCATATGGAAAATGTTTATGCTGTGAAAGTGAATGGTGACTGAGGCTGTCAGTACCCAATATTCTGCATACATAAGGTGAGTAAATAATGATTTTTGGGTGAACTATCCCTTTAAATCTATCTTTAAAAAATCTAAATGTTTCCAGTACTTATATTACAGGTTGCTGGTTTTGTGGCAGATGCAGGAGGGTTAATGTGTTGGGGACAAGCCAGAGGTCTCTGCACTTTCAGAGATCAAAAGAAGATAATCCCCCTCCCCCTGAATAGATTAAAATGCAAATTGCTGTATGAAGTCTTTGTGTCTGCCCATCGAGATTACAGCTACACGAAGGGTCTCAAGGGAGACAAGGGGACATCTGGACCCTGCTTCAAGTTCTATACCAGCCATCAAAAAACATAAACGCTCTCCCCCAACACATGCATAATTGCGCTTGTTCTCCTAGGATGAGATATGAGATAGCTGTTTTGAATAGAATTCTGCCAATTTCCGTTTTTACGGTCATATATAGAGAACTTATAATACATTACTATAAACTATGACTACATACACTGTAAAACACAGACATACTACTAATAAACTATATATTATACAATAATTATAATACATCAGATTTTTTATGGTTTTGGAAGAAGTCTCAGTAAAAACACTCAAGTGCAGTAGAATACGGGAAATATTACTACAATTTTAAATAACTTTTTTTTTATTTGAATATCTTTTAAAATGTAATTTATTCCTGTGATGGCAACGCTGAATTTTCAGCATCATTTCTCCAGTCTTCAGCGTCACATGATCCTTCAGAAATCATTCTAATATGCTGATTTCCTGCTCAAGAAACATTTATTATTTTTAATGTTGAATACAGTTGTGCTGCTTAATATTTGTGTTGAAACAATGATGCATTTGTTTCCATGATTCTTTGATTAAGAAAAGAACAGAATTTACTCGAAATAGAAATATTTTGTAACAATATGTAAGTCTTTAATGTCATATAGAAACAGAAAGAGAGTTGGAGTTTTCGACTACCCATCTTTGTGTCAGATATACACAAGGGTATTTTGCCCTTATAAAACATGAAGGTGAATCCCCAGCTCAGATGCTGTGTTGTGCTCTTAGTCCAGTCTGAGCACATTCTTCACAGGCTGTTCTCCCAAACAAAATATGCAAGACTAGTTATACTAGCACATTTCAGAAATTGAGTAATCTTTAAATAGCAACAGTTTATAGTCCAAACATGAATCATATGATCTAAGATGAAAAATGATACGGCAATCTATAAAAAGGTATTAAATAAACTTTATTGAGGTACATTTAGAGTTTGAAAATCAACAGCACAAATGCATATTTTGATCATGATCATCTGCATTTATAAAAATCTAGATTTTATTCAATCAGTTACATTAATAATAATAGCTACAAAACAACAATTTGGCAACACTGACATAAGTGGTTCATGGTCAAATAATTTACACTAATCTGTATTAAATTCAACATTCAGAGCCAGTACACATTAGTACACATCAGATTAGACTCATAAATGTCTAACATTTTATAGCTCAGTTTTACCAGTCATTCCCTTTCTATCCGCCCATCGTGAGAGACAGCAAAAAAAAAAAAAAAACTGAGATGACGCCAACAGCGTCACTTTCAGTTCAAATGATCTTCATTAAATTATGGTTGAGATTGAGCAACAAGTTTTAAATATCAATGTTATAATATAAGTAATACTCTTTTTTTAAATGGTACATCTTCAGTGTCATAAAAAGTAGAAGTTTAAAAATAAATACAAAAAATAATCACAGTTTCAATCAAAGATTCTAATCAATGTTTGGAAAAGGAAAGATCATGATTTAAATCTACAACGAAGGAATATCTACTTCTGTTAAAAACCTAAGTAAGACTATTTTGAGCGTCAGTGGAGTCAACTTTCTCCCAGTGTTCATGTGTCTGGCTGCAGGTCCCAGAGTTAGTCGGTCTTGGCAGTCTTCTGCTTCCAGGGGTAAATGAGTTCTCCTACAAACAGCTTCTTGCACAATGCGACCCAGGAATCCTTAGGGTAACAGCTATAAGTGGGCGTCCGGTAACACTGCAGTACAGAGCTACATTTCAGTGGGTTGATCTGAAGGTGGAGAAAAGAAAAGACATTTTTCATTCATGTTTGCTCATCTGGGACAGAGACAAGTAAAGGATGTCCAGTGTTTGCACTGCACAGTGAGCCAAACAAAGCTATTCAATAACCCTCATATCCATCCCACAAAATCAACAGGTCAAACCCAAACCACAAACGAAACCCAAGCATAAATAAACTATGGGACGACAAGCTGTTTTAGCAACAATCAACCTACCTCCATCATCAGGTGAAGAGGAGTTCCCGGCTCCTGACAAAGCACCTTGAATTTAACGCCCTCTGGAATACAAAGAGATTCATAAAGTACTTATCACTTGTACAAACATAATTAAGCAAGCGGTTTTCACAGAAGGTCAGTATATGACTGCAGTACATGGCCTAGAAGTACATTCATAGTCTCATCTCTATCATCAAGCGTTACGTATGAAGAGAAAGTTACAAAATGTAAGACTTTTTTTTATTGATTTCTTCAACGTGATACAGTATGGCTCACCTGCCAGTCTGTATGATCTGCAGATTCGTAGGCCGATGGCAAACAGGGGGAAGGAGTTGATGAAGTCCACACTAAGATGAATCACTCCCTGAAACAGCACTACCACCAGCCGCAGCTAGAAACAGAGAAACAACATACTTATGTTATCAAGATAAAAATTCTATATGATTTTATGAATCTTAAAAAAAAACTGCATTATGATTTCCACAATAGTATTAAGCAGCACAACTCTTTTCAACATTTATAATGAGAAACGTTTCTTGCAAATCAGCATATTAGAATGATTTCTAAAGGATCGTGTGACACTGTAATGACTGCTAAAAATTCAGCTTTGCCATCACATGAATATATTACATTATTGCATTTTTGATCATATAAATGCAGTGATGGTAAGTATAAAAGACTTTTATATACTTAACTATTAAAAAAAAAAAAATTCACACAGACCTCCGACTTTGAACAGTACTATATAGGCCATTGCAAGCAATAAAATCATCAAGAGTCAAGAGCTAAAACGTAATAATTACCATATAATGATTTAATAATTTTCATAATGACCAAATTCATAATGCCCCCCAAAAATAAAAAAGACAATCATAATATGTGACCCTGGACCACAAAACCAGTCTTAAGTCGCTGGGGTATATTTGATACATTGTATGGCTCAAAATTATTGCTTTTTCTTTTATGGCAAAAATCATTAGGACATTAAGTAAAGATCATGTTCCATGAAGATATTTTGTAAATTTCCTACTGTAAATATATCAAAACTTAATTTTTGATTAGTAATATGCATTGCTTTGGACAACTTTAAAGGCGATTTTCTCAATATTCTGATTTTTTTTCACCCTCAGATTCCAGATTTTCAAATAGTTGTATCTCGCCCAAATATTGTCCTATCCTAACAAACCATACATCAATGGAAAGCTCATTTATTCAGCTTCCAGCATTCTTTTACTCAGCTTTCCAATTTCAAATTGACCCTTATGACTGGTTTTGTGGTCCAGGGTCACATATAGAGACTGACTTCTGGACTGATGTAACATTTAAAAAAAGTGAGAGGGAAAAAGTGTGAAAATAGACTCACCAGGGTAAAGACGAGGTAATACAGGGCAGTGGTGGGAAGCAGGAACAGCAGAATCGTAAAGAGCAAAGTGCCAATGAACAACTGCAAAGGAAACAGAGCCGTGTCAGATGTGTTCTGTAGGGATGTGATAAATAGTGGTGCAGGAAATGTACCTGGTCCAGGTCGTATGAGCACGAGTCAACCCTCTGCCTCAATACATTCCATTTCTTTCCCCTGAACAGCCGCCACAGGGAGGAGAGACCATAGATCTTCAGACAGTAGAGTCTGACAGCAGAGATAGCAAAGTACACTTCACAAACAAAGAAACTGTACTGCAATTCTTAGAAAGGATTAAAAGCCCTGGAACGCTGTGTTAAGGTTAATATGTAAATAAAAGATGCAAGACTGTAAATATAAATGACAAGTAACTGCCCACACAGATCTGAGATAGAACCTTAAAGAGATAGTACACCTACAATATTATCATGGTTTATGTTCTCTCATGTCTTTCCCAACCTGTGTAACGTTCTTTCTAGAATGGAACCTAAAAATTCACTTTTATTTCATACAACGAAAGGGAATGGTGACTTTTAGTGGTCTATGGTTCCTATCCACTTTTATAATACATTAAACAGCAGCCTGGACATTGGACATTTTGTGAAAACAGAAAGTCATACAGATTTGGAATGACATAAAGTGAATGAGTACAGAATATTTATTTCTGGGTGAACTATCCCTTTAGGAGGCACAAATATAAAGGCTGACACTGCCCTCTACTGGAAGTGCACAAACATGACAGTAAGTCACAACAAAACCGAATCTCACCTTGCCCCATACACATAAAAACAGTAGATGTGGAAAGTGAGGAGGGCCACAATGTCGGACAATATGGAAAGAGCAAAGGTCAATCCCAAGCAGGCTGAGAGTCCAACATACCACAGGATCCTCTCAATGAAAGGAGACATCAGGTGGATGTAACCTGCGGACGCAATCACAAAACACAGATGTGATTCATTCATTAAGCATGGAACACTATGAGAATGCTTGAACTGAAGATCTACTTACTGATCCACAGATGAATGTGGTAGAGAAAGAATCTCCCCAGCACCTGGTCGAGAGCTCTGTTCATCTTCAGTCCAGCAGGAGCTCCCATCAGCCATTCTAACAGCTCCTGCAGCTCTTTAGCCACACGCTGTGAGAGAACCCAAGATCTGTCTACACATTTATATATATATATATATATATATACACACTACCCTTTAAATCTTTGAGGTTAGTAAGATGTTTATTTTGAAATTAATATTTTCATTAAAAAAAAAAAACTAAGTTGACAGTAAAAAGATTGTAATTTCTATTCCACATAAACGCAGTGCTTTTGAACTTTCTTTTCATCAAAGAATCCTGAATAAAAATGTATCATGGTTTCCATAAACATAAGCAGCACAACTGTTTTCAACGTTGATAAGAAGAAGAAATATTTCTTGAGCACAAAATCAGCATATTAGAATGATTTCTGAAGGGTCGT
The DNA here is from genome assembly GCA_021397915.2 of Tor tambroides. Taxonomy (NCBI): domain Eukaryota; kingdom Metazoa; phylum Chordata; class Actinopteri; order Cypriniformes; family Cyprinidae; genus Tor; species Tor tambroides. The sequence goes on along the minus strand of JAFVLL020004765.1, from coordinate 71,472 downwards.
GTGACACTAAAAACTCTTCAGCTTTGCCAGCACATGAATAAATTACTTTTTAAATAAATTACTTTTTATTTTATATTAAAATAGAAAACAGTTATTGTAATAATATTCCACCATATTACTGTTTTACTGTATTTTTCATCAAATAAATGCAGCTTTGTCAAGCATACAAGGCTTTCAAAAATATTAACATTAAAAAAATCTTACTGATCCCAAACTTTTCCGCAAATGTGATCTAATATGTGTCATACTTACATCAGCCACAGGTACCAAAGTATCTGCTAATTTGCTGATCCGATTCTCCCTGTAAAGCCATGAGATAAGCAGCAAACCAAGGGCCATGTCCACAAGAAAGGACACAAAAATGTTTGCTTTTCTGCAGAGGATCAAAAAAAGAAGGGTGTGAGAATATGATTTATTAAATAACACAGAAGCAACATGATACACAGATCAATGACACAACACTCAGCTTTTTTAATAATAAATAAAATGTTTACTGTGCAAATGTCAACTGTTTTAAAAAAACAAATGTCAGATTTTTTTTAACCTTTTCATGAAAAGGCAAGGTTAGTGTAATGATATTTAGCAATTAATAACTCATGAAAAAAAATTATATATATATATTTTTTTTTTACTTAATTTTACACTACAAATATCATAAAATTAATACTTTTCTCAAAATTAGTGAAACGTTTCTCAAAACCATATGAAACCAACATGAACTCAAAGAGTACATTTCTAAGAAGTTAGCATGTGTATTTTAAACCCGAGTTTTGTCTTTTTGTTACCGATGATGCCCTTGTATGTCACTGACCCAAGTACTGTACCTCATGAATTCCATGTGTGTGGCAGCTTTTTTGGGAGAGAAAACAGTCTTGAAATGAACTGCTCTGTATCCCGACTGAACACAGGTGGACAGCTTGCTTGAGATGAACAGCACTGGACGCAAATGCAAAATCCTGTAAAATACCAAAAGATCCGAGTATGGATTTTCATCATCACTCTTCAGTCTCGACAACAGGTTCAAGCCGAGACAAATCAACTCACCTGAAGCTGCACAACCAGTGCCACAGAGCCAGCAGCCATGTTAGGAAGATGCAGAGCGGAACTGACACTTGTTTTAGAAGCTCTGCAATAATACTAGCCTCCCTGCCTTCAGACTGCCAGTGGGTGAGTTTGAGAGGCCCATCATCATATTTGTCCAGGAAAAAGAGAGGCTGACTTTGAGCAACTGTCTGGAAGACCAAGCGCAGCTCTGAGGGCTCAGGATCAGACTTCTGGCCGACATCCTGCACCGGGTGAAGCCGGGACAGCATAACCTTCCTCTGGTCGTAGTGAATGAGGACGATCTTATCATCGCCGTTCCTCTGCTCCTGCAGAAGTTTCCCGTTGTTTTGGACCACCTGACAAGTAAAGCCTCTTTTGCCAATCTCACGGCTCAACTGCAGCCAAGATTTCTGAGGAAAGATGGTACTCAGGTCTTTTAGGAAGCTGTCCATTCCTTCTTGGCCTTCTTTGGGCATACTCCAGGAGCCCAGGACGGTCAGATCCACCTGAGTCTGGCTCTGCAGCTCACTCAAGTACTTCTTCACCTGACCCGGTATGAAGGGGTAGTGAATGACAGCCAGCACCACAGCAGAATTGTGACCTGGGATCCAGCGCCCCACTAGCAGGCCGCTGTCGGCAGTGTTACAGCACTGGGGAAAGAAGATCTTCAGCACCATGATGGTGTGCTATAAAGTCCGAAATATACACTCCTGTATGGGCAAAAAGCACTGTTAAAAGGCTGGAAACAAGAATACTTGCATTTTAATATGCATATATAGCAGTAATAGCGCAAAGTTTTAAATTGTCAAGTCAAAAATAAACATGCAGTTTGCTTAGAAGCGTCCACGGATCTAGCGAGAACAGTTCTGTTGTACTCGTGCCCTTCAGATGAATTGAACATGAATTTGGGTCGTTTCTATGGAAACCACACGCTCCGGGCAAAACTCATATCGATTTAATTCGCACTTTTACCGTGACCAAACGCAGGGACATGCTACTCTTTGTTGTAATTAGTAGTTAAGTACTCACAAAGTTACCTTGTGGGATTTAAAGGGCAAGGACGTCTGAGAAGTTGCTCTTATCTTGTATCTGACAGCGTGCAAATTAACTCTACTATGTGCGATAACCAACGCTGGCATGCTCCCAAAAAATTAAAAATGTTTACACTAAATCATGAGAAAATAGCAACCGAGATAATAATCCAGTTGTGACTCTTGCTAAACTAACTGAAAACCGGTTTATCACGGGAGTAGACAGACCATAACCTTTCGTATTGTTGATAGTCCGTCACTGAAATTCCGTCGGGTGAACTCAAGGGACATTTTCAGTTCCGACCCAAATAATAATCAAGTACGTTTGCTTTATTTGACTTTATTTCATAATAGTAGGTTTAACCCAGAAGTAAATAGAATATATTCATATATTATATGAAGAGATCAATATTGCTCAATGCTTAGGCCTATATGACCAATTTTGTAGCAAAGGCAAATAAATCATTAATAACAATCATAGCATTTTAGTGTGGTCTTTTTCTTTCTACAAACCATAGTACCTTTGTGTTGATCTCGTACTCAAACACAGTTTTCCCTTTGCATGCTATTGTCTTTGTTTTATGCCTATGTAAACCTAACAGACCATTAGGACCAAGTCAGTAAGAAATACCAAGGTTTCACTCAAAAATGTAAGGAAGCAGCTTCCAGAAGAGATCAGATGTACTACAACAGACTTCACATATAAATCCAGACTAAAAACACTTCTGTTTACTGAATGAGCGCTGAGTCCTACTGATTGCTCTGTATCATCTTAAGTAACTATTATCTCCTTTTTGCATGTTTTTAATCTTTTTTTCTTAGACATCTGTTATGATTACTTAAAAAATTTCATTTAAAGCACTTATTACCATTATGAAATGTGCTAAATATACTTGCCTTTTTAAAAGCCAGAAGAGTCACATGAACTGCCGACCGGTGAATGTGTCTGAATGAAACGTTAGCTATCTTAGCATTCAAGACAAAGGGGTCCTCTAAACAACCAGCCTTTCTTTCCTGATAACAGCTTCACACATGATAAGACTTGAACTTCAAGAGGGAACTGAAGCAAATATGAACAACAGCTGTGGATGGACGTTTATTTAAGTCACTCTGCAAATGTAAATTGTCTTCTTTTTTTTCACCTTTTTTTTTCAAAGGTGTGCAGAACTTTTTAAACTTCAGATAATACCATCTGCACTAAAATGTTTAATGATCCTTGACACATGAGAAAAGTATGTTGGAAAAAAAAGGTATTTAAATAACAGCCCGAATCCGTCTACACTGGTCACTATACATTATTAGCAACATTATTTGCCTTTTTTCAATCTCAAATTACATGTTAACCAGGGTTGGGCAGTAACTAGTTTCTAGCAACTAATAATATTACTTTTTACAGTAACTAGTAGTGTAACTAATTACTAATAAGATTTTTATAATTAATAATACAGTTACCATCCATAAAACAGCTGGTTAGTTACTTTTGATGCCTCAACCCCTGCTGATTTGAAATCCAACAATATAATAATTCCTAGATTTATTTTCATAATACACATGAAGTCAGCATGCATCAAGCAAGCTTGGAATATGGAAAAGCTTATATTTAGCAGATGAAAATATTGCCATTACATTGATTTTGTTAGGAGAAAAAATGATCTGAACACCGATGTGTAAGTTGTGGCATTACTCTGGCATTGGCTTGCCCACCCATATCCCTCTGATTCTGATATAAACTATTACTCTAATTAAAAATCTTACAAACGCATGTCATTTCTTTTGATAAAACACATCATGAAATATAATCATATATGGGTAAATGAGAAATTATAAAAGAGTGTTTGTAATAACTTCTGACTGCGATCCAATGTGGATTTTGCTCAAATGATTAGTCAAAAATATAGTAACATTTTAGAAGAATTTTGTGGGAAAGACACGCAACTACAACTTAAGTGGGGGCATGAAGGAAAAGTAATGTAACTAATTACTGTTGCCAGAAAATAATAAAGTAATAATATTACTTTTGAAAGGAGTAATAAATTAGGCCTACGTTTTTGGATTAATAAACCCAACACTGGTGTTAACTGATAGAGTTAGACATAGTATAGTTTCCAGAAGATGGCGCTAGAGTTGCAATAACAATGATGAAATCATGAAAATGCATGAAATATTCAACTTCAATATTCAGAATGTTGAAATGGAACTTAAATGGGAATAACAGGAATAACAGGAGGAGTTTGCTTAACTGCAACAAAAGGAAATTCAATACAGACACACAAAAGCTTTAAGACAAAACATACATACTTCCATGATTAATCACTATTTGCTAGGAATAGTCGACATAAATAAATAAATACATACATTTCATCTGCAGAACATAAGAGAATATATTCAATATTGACTGCCATTGTATGGACAAATAAATACAGTCAATAGGAACCGAAACTGTTTAATTGTGCCATACAGTACCACAATGTGTATTCCGTCTTGTTCAAATATAGAATAAAAATTGTTTTCGAAATTTGATTAAAGAACTTCCACAATGTTCCATAAAAAATACATTTATATTATTTCAGTTAAGAGTAATCCGGTAGCACCTGTCCAAAAATCTGGCTCCTGATGATGTAACAGTACACCTGTGCCCTATTGATAGTTTTCACGTGGCGTCACACCCTTATAGGAACGCCCACCTGGCGGGCAAAACGAAGCTTTGCTCCACTGACCACCAGCTATTTTTACGCAGATTGCATCAAGTAATAATGCAGTAAAACGCAGATATTAAAAGGCGAGATTCAGTGGACACCTTATTGATGATGTATATTTTGTACAGGCAAGAAGATAAAGCCAGAATATAAACGCAATGTGCAAAGTTTCACATTAAATGGCCTCCCATAGAAAACCATTAGAAGGAAAACACTGAACCGTTAAACGGATTGCGTTCATATTCCGGCCTCATCTGCTTGCCTATGTAAACTATGCATCATTAATATAGAGATTACTGAATTTGATCTTTTAATATTACTGTTTTAAATATATTAAGGCACTTTAAGTGTTTTTACAACGTTTTGTTGCACTGTTTATGATTGAAATATTGCCGCGGGTGCTTAATATGGATTGCAAATGGCCAAAACTTGCATTTTGTTCAGAAATACCTGTTTTATTCTTTTGAGAGGTGATCTAAATATTTGCGGCTGGGAAACAGATGAAAAATTGACAGGCTTGTGCAGCAGTTCTATGGATGTTTTGCCCTCCAGGGCTTCGAGCCGGTCACGTGACTGAAAACTATCAATACACGCCTCTTCAGTGAACAGCACTTACAGAGAAGACGCTGTTTTCAGGTAAAGAGAGGCTTATAGCTGGCGCCAGTCACGCGACTCTTCTGAATGCAAGGGATTTTCTTGTCTAGTTTTCATGAATTTATAACTTCATAATGATGCATTCCCATTACACACGGATCATCATCATCATCATTATTGTTGTTGTTTTTGTTATTTATGAGGTTCATTATTAGGTCTATTATTTATAAAAAAGCACTGAAGATTTGGAGATTTAGAAGTAGCTGATTTTTTTGTTTAATAAAGTTAATTTGTAAGTCACTATGTAAACTGTGTGCAAAAAAATCAAACTGCAAAAATATATTGATGCACAGAGCGTAATATTGAAATGGGGTCACGATAAATGGTTTCCTATAAAAACGCAAGGGAAGAAGCGTTTCTAAACATGGCTACTATTCAAGGAAACCACACGAGGCTTTGTTTATGTGGTTTGGAATTCAGTGATGTGGCCTCTGGATCACGTGACTTAAAAAAAGTTTAAAATGAAAGTGACCAGAGTTTATTTTCTTTATCTGATGTCTAAATTACGACAGCATTGCTTTTACGTACTTTCCGAGACGGGAGGACAGATAACATTCTAAGGAGGTAACAGTTAAGGATGAGAAAGTGAGGTTGAGCTCATCTTAACATATAGTTACTACATGTTTTAGAATTAGGTGATTGTATTTTTGGATTCACTATTTCGAGAATTAGGCCTATTCCCTATTTTCCATAAATAGCATAAGGCGAGTTTAGGAGAAACAGCACCATCTATAGGAAATTATGGAGGCAGGTCACTTGCTTTCACTTTCGTTTTCCCGTAAAGCACTGGAGTATGCAGCAAAGATAAAACAGACAGATGTGTTTGAATAGCAAACAATGCATTTCAACCGTAAAGGAACAAGGTAAGGATCATTTTCATGTACGGAATAATGTAAACGTATAGTAATGATGCAAGCATTTTATAGATTTCTCCTGTGCTCTGTGACTTTGCTGTAGGCTATAAGAGAGAGATGACTGATTGAGTCAGATTTTATAAATCTGCAGCGTATGGCTTTGTGAATGAAACAGATATGCAAAAATATGCAATTGATTTCTGGTGGCTGCATCCAGAACAGTGTCTGCATTTGGAATTATGCATTTGTGTGTGTGATGAAATTAATAATAAAAATATATATATAGACCTCTCATCACATACTGTAAATATCTGCAGAGAAATCTAGAGAAGGCTCAGACAGATGATGATGGCAATGATGCTAGCACTGTACCAAAATGCCATTGAATAAAAATGTGCCTAACATGTTCAAGCAGTTCCTCCATCTGATAAAGAGGATTGTTTCAGGGAAAAGCTCTAATGATTGACACACGCCTGTTTGTTTAGATTCTCTTCCTTTTGTGTGGAAGTGCAAGCACGTTATTCTCCACTAGTGGTCCTCCTACTGTAAATATGAGCCTTTCTGAGAAATACAAGAGAAACGAAAGTATAATCAGTAATTGAAAGGCAAACATCTCATTGTAAAGAAAATACACCCTCTAATTTGCATGACAGGAATTTCAGTTTCACAATGATATCATTTAAACGAATCACAGTCAAAAAAGTTCATTTCACTCAAAAGGTATTTTGTAGTACACTGATGTCATTCTTCTTGTTTAATGGGCTTTCAGGATATGGCCTATTCACATGTAAATCTCACTGACTGGGCCATAAAGACTAAAAGCTCATGCAGACAATACCTTTTTGACTCCCCTGAAATTGCATGCAAAACTTTTAAACATATTCTGGAGACTGAGTTGTTTTTTTAAATAATAACTTTGGCACAAATGCTATGATGTTTAATGAGCAGAACTTTTTGTGCAGTGAATGTCTGAGTGTCTGTTTGCATGTGATGCATGCTGTCATGCAACTTAAAATCACTATCATGGTTTGTAAGAAATGAAACTCATGGATACATGTTTGCATGGTCCGCGGATGTGGATTTACTGGCTGAAAGTGAGTTTCATTTACGGCTAATGCTTCATACAACCCACTGTGGATCTGAACTGATCTGTCAGGTATAACACATTAATAGGACAAATGCAGACTCTTTATTAAAAAAAAAGTTCTTATGTTCTCAGTGTTCTTGTCTTTTAATATTTACTTATAAATATGCCAACTGCAATCACAAAATTTGAATTTATCATAAAGAAAATGCGCGCGCACACACACACACACACACACACATATTTATATATGTGTGTGTGTGTGTAGGCTTACTAATACTGATATGATACCAATACTGAATCAGACTAGAAACACACAGTGACATTAGGATATTCATGTGGCCCTTAACCTGATCATTGTTCAATTCAGATAATTTTCTTGGTATTCTTTGGTTAAAAAAAAAAAGAAAAAAAAAAAGATGGAACTTTATTTGGAAATGCACAAATATTTAAAAGAGAAGTGAAAGAAGACGCATTACTATGATCTTGATCGGGTAGGAGTGGCTAATCCTGAACTGAGTTCAGAGAAAACCTGAAAGTGAAAGGATTCCGGGAAGTGGGCGGAGCTGTTCGCATTATATGTAGTGGTTTCAAAGCGTTGTCAGTTCATTCTGACATTAGAACGAGCGGAACGCAAGCGCGCAGAGTTTGTGTCGTGCGCTGAGGAAATCTCTATCGAGATATAACGGTGGAATAAATCAATGGGAGTTCAAAAACACCTGATTTTGGAAACGGCGACGAGAGTTTGTCAAAGGCAAAGTTGTACTGACTGCTCTTGGAGTTCACATTCGCTAAAACGGTAAGATTGTAGTTTTACGCGCAACTAAACTTTACAGTTAAAACGGACTGTTTTCGATTGAAATGTATAAATGTGCCAATTTAGGAACGTTTTGTTTGGTTTATTTACGTTCTAATGCAACGCTTATAATAACACTTATCAAGTAAACTTTAGAATTTTACAATATTTTGTGTACTGTAGCAATGTTCAGATAGAAAGACTTAAGAAATAAACTTCTATTACGCATTCTTTTAAATAAAAGTTTTATTAAATAGACTTAAACACATAATGCCTTGATAATGAAGTGAACAGGATTAGTCATTTTTACAGATTTTAAATCCAGATGAGTGAATCCTGATTTCTCACTATGTTGCCATGAAACAAGCCAGTTTATTGCAGCCTGTGTGGCGTTTATCAGTAGACCATGTGATTGGCTTGGAGTAGATTTGGAAAGGCACTGATTAACTGTGTTCTTCTCTTGCTCCTCAACAGACAGATGAGTCTCATCTAGATGACCTTCCTGTGGTACGGCATGGAAGACCACACCGGTTGGTCTTTCCTGTAGGATGGTGGCGCACAGTTCAGTGGAAGGGAATCAAGGCACAGAAGAACCCCAAGCGAGGACAGAAGCCTCTCCAGAGGTCTCCCAATCCCAAAGGCCCAGGCCCAGCCAACTGGCAGCGGCTATCCAGACACATTTCAGGCCCTTCAACTATGCCAGGGACTTCAAGACCATCGCGAAGACCACCTCAATGCTAGAGGAGAGTGGCTTCTATTGGGGTCCCATGACTGTGGAGGAAGCGCATCAGAAGTTGAAGAAGGAGCCAGTGGGAACGTTCCTGATCCGGGACAGTCGTCAGAGTGACGTTTTCTTTACACTGAGTTACACAGCACAAAACGGTCCCGTCAGCGTCCGGATTAACTTCAAGAATTCCAAATTCAGTCTGACCGGCAGCAAGCAATCTTTTGACTGTCTTTTCAAACTACTGGAGCACTACATCAGTTCCCCAAAGAAGGGTCTCATCAGGCCCTACAGGAAAGAACCGGTGCAGTCCCTGCAGCAGCTGTGCCGCAGACGGATTATTGAAACATGCGGCGGAAAAGACATCGACCGCATCCCTGTGCACCCGATCCTCAAAGACTTCCTCCACGCCTTCCCTCATCCACTATGAAGACGAGACTCATTGCATTAAAGCGCTGCTGGAATATTCTGGAGATACTTGATGGACTCCTCGTGGTCCTGCTCTGTTTTAGGACGCAGGAATCATACTGTAGCACATTTTGGAATATCAGACTTGAACACTGCACAATGAAAGTTTACATTGTTTGTGAATGTTTACACTATATGGGAATATTCTGTTCCTTTGATTATATTTCTGCTATGCAGAAAGATTTATTTCAAGATAATAATTTTTATAAAAAAAATAAATATATTTGTAAACAACTTAAAACATCTCAGTTTTTACTTTATTTGTTGGGGGATTCACACACTCGGAGACCTGAATGGAAATTCTTGATTAGTTTTTTTATTACATTCACAAAAAAGCAGATCGACTTTAGTCATAGTTGTTTTAAACTAAAAGGCTTAGTGAACACAAATGAAAAATACTTATTAGACTAGTTCTATTTAAATAAAAAGTTTTTAAATTATATTCAAATAAAGGTTTAAAATTTGAAAATATAATAATACAATTAAACTATGTAGACAAGACCTTTTCTTTCAATATTGCTATTGGTTTTTATCTAAACAACCTAGACCAAACAGCATACAGCAAAACAAAAATTAAATAAACGGATACACTAAATAGCATTTCAAATGATATCAGTGCTTAAATAGACTATAGGCGAGAAGTTTCCAAGTTGAGCCTCACCCTTGTCTAACAAGAATCAAGATTCATATCATAGCCTAATCCGTGCCCATGAAACCCGCCTTTTTCTTAGAATCTGACAGGTCATGTTTAAGCTACGGTGTATTTTACTAGATTACGGGCTTTGTGTACCTGGATTCCTGAAATGACATATAGACAGGGACTTATAGGAAGTTCAGGCCAGACGTTCTGCACTGAACCAGGCTGATTAATCTAGGTAGTAGCGTGGTTGAGGGGCGGAGCTGTGGTGACCGTAAATTGCTTATGGCTCAGAGACAGACATTTACAAGAAATGAAGTGGTTTGTGAGGACCGATGGAGTGTGACGGGGAGGAGCCTATGATCTCCAGAGACGCTCGAACACGGTATCAATAAAACTCTGCGACACATCTGACAGGCTTACGCAGAAAAATGACTAAGAACAAAACAATACTCGGCATCAGGGTTTCACGTAAACTTTAGATCACTGCTTGGAATTCCATTCGAGGCTGAATGAGGTGATCTGCACTGTTCAGTCATCAGATAAGACTATGACGAGATGTTGAAACACTTTTGCTTTATTGTGTCAGACCCCGTTCTGAATGAACAATGGGAATGAGCTCTTCTCTGGCTATATGTAGAGATTCGAATCAATCATTAGCCAAACAGTGGATATAGACATATCAAAGGTCAAAAGGAAGAGCTTTGTTACAAGTAAGCTTATCTTTGTGGGAAAAGAAAAAAAAAACCTTCCTGATTCTAATGAATTCATGTTATCGTAATGTGGAAGTGAGGGGGAAATCATTCGATGCGCACAGCTGGTTTATCAAGGGATTTCCCTTCACCACTCTCAACGCAGATTATCGATTAACTTTGTACATTTAGTTCACATGCAAATCTAACACAAATAGGAAACTATTTACTCAGAAAATCGAACGAAAAAGCCTCGTTTGATAAGGTTAGATAGGTCGCTGAGGTTGACTGCATGAACTGGTCGATGTGGTAGAGGGTTAATCGGTCTATCTTCCCTCGCTTGCCTGTACACATGAAAGCGCATAGTCACTTCCAGGAAAAGACACAGTTGTGTTTCCCTGAAGAGCCCCTAATCTCCACTGCATCTGGCCTCAACTTACACAAACATACATGTGTACACACTCCTGAGCCATGTATTTCCTTTTGGAACCACAACGCTCCCCTCCAAAATGACAGATACACACACAAGCCTGTGTGGGTAATCTGTTCATAGAAACGGCCCTGGTTTGTGCTTTGAGTGCTCAACCTCAACCCAGCCATGCAGAAAATTTGAGCTGAGCTGACTTTCAAAGACGAAAATAAAATAAATGAAAATAATAATAAAAAAGTAAATAGTAGTCTAATACATTTTTAAAAGAGTTTACATTTGTGGCAAATAATAGTTTTTTAATAAAATAAAAAATTAAAACAATAATAGAGTTCGTATTTGCAGCAAATAACAGTCTTTTGGTAATAATAAAAAAAGTATATATGTGGCATAGTTGTGGCAAATATATATTTTTTTGTAAATAAAATAAAAAAAGTTCATATTTGTGGCAAACCATGCAGTTTTTGTAAATAAAATAAAAAGTTCATATTTGTGGCAAATAACTTTTTTTTTTTTTAAATAAGTTTATATTTGTGGCAAATAACAGGTTTTTAAATTAAATAAAAGGGGGGCGGGGGGGACAAACAAACAAATCATGTGTGGCAAATAATACATTTTTTGGAAAATAAAAATTTTCTTTGGTTTAATTGATTTCTAAATGAAAAGGCAAGTAGCTATCTTTGTAACCTACTCATTGACTAACTAGATGGTCTGGAAACTCATTAGCCGTGATCAAACTGTAATTTTTTTAATCTATTCATAGTTATGATGCTGAAGCCCCCTGGGAGTGGTTTTTGTAAATTGACAATGTTTCAGACCACAAAGCTATATTCCAGGAAGGCAAGTGATAGGGCTACCCACATAATGGTTACTATGACAACACTCATCTCTTGCCATCCCACATCAAGGTAAAAGGTCCCCATGGCCTCCACTGAGAATATGTGGGCAGGACTTCCAATTCACTGATTCACAAAGATAAACGTGTTTCACGCTAGCAGAACACAAAGACCACCATTCCGTCATCTCCTCGCCCCATTTTCCATACACAAAGAGGTGGGGTTTAGATGGTTTGAGTATTGGAAAAAAATATTTTGTAATTTCACACGTAAGGTCCCTATGAGGGGTTTGCGGCCCCCTAGGGGCTCTGTGGAGGTACTGCAGGGGGTTCAATAACACCTTTTTGACCCAATTTTAGGTGAAAAGAAGTGAATTAAACAAAAATAAAATTGAGTCAACTTCAACCAAATTTAAATGTTTGATTATTTCATGCAACATTCAAATTTAGTAGTTAAAATTAAAATATACAAGTATACAGCTCATCAAAAAGGATCACTTTAAAGGCTTCGCGACATAGCGCCTGCAACAATCTCACCATCTCATCTATTTACAGTGAAATACAGGGTGCTGTATTGTGGCAAGTCATATGGCTTTTCTCAGGTAAATGCCGTATAATGCAAACCACAAGCTAGTGAGTGTGTTCTTCAGAAATAACACCCTTGTGATGCAGCTTTCAGCAGAAGGCATGAGACAATATCAGCACGGGCTCCTGGAACGAGAGCTCTAGAGAACATGCCAATGAGTCTCTCATGAGACCGTCTGCGCGCATCCATTTATAGTCACTCTTAATAAGCTTCGGATCAACCCGTTTCTCAGACCAGAGGAACCACACTGAAGATAAAGGTCGCGTTTGTTCATTTAACAGATGCTTTTATCCAAACCAACATACTTGAGACTGACCTCATAGCCAAATTTTTCACAGAAAAGCTTATTGATAGTGAATTGAAAGCAGTTTGTGACATACTACTGCATGACGTTCATTTTCAGTCGAAGAGGATCAGCTGGTAAGCAGAAGTGGGACCCTTGAATTATGTAGATTGTTGCTTTTTGTTCGCTTATCGTGAATTTCCTTGCTTGAAAACCTCTTCAAAGGAAGTTTGGGTGGGGGTCAATTTCATGTTAAGCCTCTGGAAAAACGCGGAGAAAATAAACAGAAATCACATTTTTCTCAGTATCGCACAGATCCATCACTGGTTTCTGGATAAGCTATTAAAAATCCCCTTCCATATTATGGGTGTGTTTAACATACATGGAAAATGGACTAAGAGAAATAACTTCTGAATAAGCAGCCCACTTTACACAGTACGAAAGAAAAGAAAATCACCTCAAAATGTAATTTTTATATTTGCAATGTCCCCCTCCCACAGGAATGTGGTTTTGTCATCACAGTAAAAAAATATGCATGTGTTAGTTACAAAACTGATATTATAGAGTTTGTTTTAACTGAAAACAAGGTTAACCAATCACAACAAGCAGAACTGGACTCAAGCCAGAGTTCCCCTTAATCATCAAGAGACCCAAACACTGAGAAACCCACCTATTCTAGGAAAGGATTACTATCGGGAATTAAATAGGCTTTTTGATATTTCACAAGAACAGGAAACTTGCAAATGTATTTTGACAGAATAACTACATATAAACAGTGTGAGAGATAAGATTTCATAACAGAACAATGTTTAATGCCGCTTCACTAAAAAAACAAAAAAACAAAACAAAACAAAAAAAACAGTAAGACGACCAAAATGTACATCAGAATAATTTATTGCATGACTTTGATAGCTCCAGTTGGTAAATTAATTATAACATTAGATCAAAACAAATCTTTACACTGTGTACAAACAATGATGCCCCCCTTCTCGACAATGAATTTAACCTCAAAACACTGATACACGCAGAATTAATCGTATTGCTTTAAAGGTAATATTTTACAAACTCCGCCGATAAAGCTTAAATAGGAGTGCTTTTCTTTGGAAAGAAAAGTGTCCAGTCACGGTTGCCACACATTTGCATCTGTGCCACACCGCAAGAGTGTGCGGATCCCTTCTATGTGCTGCAGTCTATAAACCGAAAATTAATTTTCCATTTCAGCCCATTAGTGACGGTAGTCCAACTACTTGAATCTGTAAGTGAAATAAATGAGTCTCGAATTACTGTTATTGCACACCAAAGTAAAACAAAACCACAAGTACATCACGCCCAGCTTTGATTACGTGTGTCCAGCACAAGCTCTTGATGACCTCTAGAATATTAAGTGTTAAAGAACATTAAAACGCACCTAAAAATACAGATAAGTTGCCTCAGCTTTAAAAAAGGAAGAGACCACTTTAGTGGTACTTAAAGCAGTAACTACATGAACAGAAACAGGTAAATTCATCCAGATTTCAAAATGTTTTAGAAAGAAAAAAAAAAAAATGCGTGCATGTACGGCAGTGACATAAACGCTTAGGAATGAAACTATGACATCAGGTTCACTCACCTGATGAAATAACGTGACTGACATAAGTGAGTCGGCGCTTTTTGTACAAAAAGGCTTGACGGTGCAAGAGTTCATGGGTTGAATGATCTTAAATGCAGCGACGAATTGAAACGGGTTACTTCAAGCTCATATCGGTTCCGTACAATCTCCAAAGAATGACACAAAAGGGCTTTTTCAAAACGATGAAGTGAAAACGAATGTTCAGCCAAAACTTAATATACCTTCAGAAAAGAGCACCGCAGGATAGACCCAGAAGTCTTTGTACATTCCTCAGTGTTAAGACTGGTAAAATCAAGCGGGCTTTCCCCACTAACCCACACAGATACAGATTTATACAAACACACCCTTCTCCTCTCCATCTGCTCGGTATCATAAAACCTTTCACGCACACACTCCAACAGTCACACACAATCACAAAACAGTCACACATGCAGAGAAACAGCTGGATCAACTCGCGCACGACACAGAAAAAAGACTGTGCTTTAAGCAGCACTCACTCTTGAAAAAACAATAATGTCATTGTTCTAAGAGTGCCGGTTTCCTCTGAAATGCATCATGGTCTTGATATAAGGAGAAGTACTGGTAACCGCTGTGTTGACACAGTCGGCAAATACACACGGATACAACTGAGGGCCTGAATCACTAAAGCTGAAAGCATGTGCCAACTAGCTTAAATAGCTTGCGCAAAACCAGAATCGGTCATGCTCACATTGAGTAATCAACATTTACATGCGATCTTGCTTTAGTAACCTGGCCCTAATTTTCTTGGTACATTTTAGTTTAGCTGTATCAGTCTATCGCGGTTTCCTCCTCCAGGTCTGGGTTGTCCTCTTGGTCGGCCATGACGCCCATAGAGTCTGTCTCGGGCTGAGTCACAGGTTCCTCCCTTTGAATCTGCATCAGTTCCTCAGTTTCTGCACTAAGCAATGGCCCAGACTCAGAAGATGTCTCATCTTCCTCTGGAATAATTGAAATATCCTTCCTGTCGTCTTGAGACTGTGCATCCCTCGCCCCCGTGTCGTCGCCTTCCTTTCGGCTGGCAACCGCCGTCTCTTCTCCGTCTGCAGAGGCATCATCCTGGACGGAGGACTGGGTGCTGAAGGAGCGCAGGCGAGGCGGGTCGGCGGGGGGCAACAGGGTCAGGGAGTCCACGCTCAGCGTTTCGGCATCATTGTCAGACAGGAGGGAGATGGTGGGTTGCGGTGCAGGGGTGAGGCTAGGCGCCAGGGCGAGTCCTGAAACAGGGAGAGCAGGGCCGGTGAGTTCTGCACATGACTTGGTGGGAATTACACACATGCAGAAACGTCTATTCATACTGAACATACAAACCAGACAAAGGGAGATCTGCACGCAGCTTTGTCACGTGTGTGTGCTTGTGATACATAGACAAATGTGTGCGATAAATGTGAGAGTTTATTAGATGTTTGGTAGACGGATAGGATGGCTTGATAGATGGCTAGATACTAGTGCTGGGCAGAAAATCTGTATCACGTTTTTTTAGGATTCTGGTGATTTCACGGTTTAGCATTTCTTTTCCCTGACTGTGCCTTTATATGAATCAGATTGCATGAAACAGTTTCAGAACCACTGCATTTTAATCACAATCCAAACAAACATTCTACAGTATCCACCTTTTTCTTCAACACGGAAGTAAGCCTATGGGTGAGACTTCCGGTTCATTAGCCGCTATAAGGGAAGTAACAAGAAGACGGTAAATGGTAAAACTGTTTGCACTACAAACCAGTGTGTTCATAATTAAGATAATGCATTAAAATAATATGGTAATACACACCAATTTTCAATATCAAGCAGCAAAACGAGCTGTTTTTGTACAGCTAAAAATGGACGCAGATGAGACAGGAAGCTAGACCCATAGAATTAACAAATGGCCAAGCCCGCTCTTACGGGAAGAATAGATGGTATGAACAGTTTTTAATGTAAATTAGATTGTATAATTTCAAAATTTAAAGTGCCCCTATTATGGATTTTTGAAAATTACCTTTCACGCAATGTGTAACACAGCTCTAAATGGATGAAAACATCCTGCAAAGTTTTAAATCTGAAAATATATTGGTGCTGTCAAACGATTAATGGCATCCAAAATAAAAGTTTTTGTCACATAAGATATGTGTGTTCTGTGTATATTTTTTATGTATATATACATACATACAAACACACGCATGTATATATTTAAGGAAAATATGTTATGTTTATATAATAAATATATTTATATATAATATAAATTATATGAATCTAAATATATACATGAAAATGCATGTAAATATTTTAAAATATATACTGTGTGTGCTTTTATATATACATAATAAATATACACAGTACACACACATATATTATGTAATATATATATATATATATATATATATATATATATATTAGTGCTGTCAATTGATTAAAAAAAAATTAACTAATTAAATCGCACATTTTTCTAAAATTAATCGCAATTAATCGAACACAGTATCTTTTCCACGCTCGTTTGACTCGCGCCTGGCGCGGAGGCGACATTACAGCGCGCGTCTGAAACGTCTCCCGTTTAATGTGGTCATAAAGACGTTCTGCATCTAAATAAACGCAATCCTTTTCAAGAAAAAAGAGAGAGGCAGCAGTTGCAAATGGGGTGGCCAACCCTAGCCCCGCCCCTGCGTTAATTGCGTTAAACATTTTTAACGCGTTAATTTTCAAAGAAAAAGAGAGGCAGCAGTTGCAAATGGGGTGGCCAACCCTAGCCCCGCCCCTGCGTTAATTGCGTTAAACATTTTTAACGCGTTAATCAGAAAAAATTAATCGCATGCGTTATTTATATATATATATATATATATATAAGGTAAGATAATAAATAAGGTAATAACTGACAATGTGAGGTGTGTAGATAATAATATGAGGTGTGTAGATAACTGAATTCATGCTACAAGTTAAGAAATGCTTATGGATTAAGCCTAGGAGGGAAGTGGGAGGGGCATCAGACATGTGAGACAGTGAGTCAGATGTGTGTAAGGTCTCTCTATTAAGAAGCTCTCTGCCAAGAATACGAGTATGAATGTAAATGGAGGAACCGGAATGGCAGAGAGCCATGGAAGTGAAAGGATGAAGATAAAAAAGGGTGAAGCAGAAAAACAGGATACAGTGCTTTGTCATTTTGTGGTGGCATTAATTCACAGAACCTTTGGATTTCATCAGCTAAACCACACTTGCTAATACCATGCACTTTTAGAGTGAGGTTTCACAGTTTATACAATGATGTATATATTTATAAATACTCATCACTTCACTAGTCACTTCAGATAAATGCATTCCAAAGTTTAAAAATTGCTAATTTATTGCTCTTTATTTGCAACACTGACTCATACAGACATGAAATGAATAAATCAGCTATTTTTATCAAATAATCTCAATCATTTCCTGAGCAGTTGCATTATATTAGGCTTACCAAGTGCGTGCACACACACACACACACATTACACACACACACACACACACACACACACACACACACTAAGGATGGGAAGATTTCCCGATTCGTTTGGTACATCGGCATAAAAAGTTAACGATGCGATGCCTTGGTTTAAAAAGTGTGCATCGGCTACAAGTTGTCATTTATATCGCGATGCATCGTTTCTAACATGTTTGCATCGGTAAAAACTGATTCATTTATATATAATTACTAGTGGATGCGCTATACTTTTATTATTTAGAAAGTGGCCAATAAACTGTGACCAATATTTTATATGTAGATTGATTTCTCCTCTCTAAACTGTGTCTCAAGCACGTTCTCTCATCACCACTGCTGCGTGAATGACAAATCACAACACCACGGAGACCCGAGGAAAAGCGGGGATTAAAGTCCAAAACCTGACTTGAAATAACCTAACAAATCAATCAAGGCTAAAGCAGTTCCATAAACGACAAATTAAATTCACACAATCCCACTAATTTGTGCACGCTCATTCTTAAGCAGCCCTTAATGTCGATCATGGATCAGGGCTGCGTTTCCCAAAAGCATCGTAAGCCTAAGTTGATCGTAGCTCCATTGGTGGCAATGGGTCTACGATGTTCTTAGGCTTACGATGCTTTCGGGAAACGCAGCCCAGATTGATCCACCATGGCAAACAGCGAATATATCTGTGCTCTTTAATGCATTTGAGACATGGTGTTTTCGTCAGTGCATAACTGACGTATCATAGGTATATCTTTCATCTGTAAATGTTAGAAAGTCATGCAAACATATCTATTTTATTGTCAGGAGTGGGCGAGGCACACGAGAGCCACTGCGCGCAAAACAGACAGAGCGCAATAATTCTGAGTAAAATATACATTTTGCTAAAATATTTGTTTTTGGACATTAAATGTGTCTTTTGTGGAATTTTAAACCTACATATAAGTGTATTTTTATGATAGCGGCAACCGTAAAGGGACTACTGTAATGGGTAAATCAAATGTAAGCTCAAACTAAGTTCTCAAACTAAAATACTAAGTTCAAATGAGTTTCTTATAGCAGTTAAAATAGTCATTTTCTTTATTATTTACTTTCATTTTTAATTCAGTGGTTTTAACTATTAATTTAGTTATTTTAATTCTTTAAAGAGCAATTTTAGATTGTAATGTTCTGCTATCTGTTCTGCAAACTATAAAATTTACAGCTGTCATAAAACCAGGTTACCATAGACCAGTTTAGTTCCCCAGCATAAGTTGCCACAGTGACTAAGCTTGATCTAGGCCTATGTTGAATTTGCTTTATGGAACCAAATCATTTGACAATGAGTCAGACTCACTGAAATAAGCCTGGGTTATTAGGTTAACCTGTTTTATGAAACGGGCCTCGAGTCTTTAAAAGTGATGTCCACTGCATCGTATCGCATCTAACCCGCATTGCATCGTATCACAATCGTACCGCATTGCATAGGTAGCTGCTTCAAATGTATCTTTAATGTATCATATCATTGGCTATGTAGCAGCCTCAGTCATGAGATGCACATCCCTAACACACACACACACACACACTCACAAAGCTTTAGTTTTTAGTAGCACAATGCAAACACACTCACAAAGCTTTAGTTTTTAGTAGAACAATGCAAGTCACTGGAAACTAGGGGGGCAACTCTGCATAGTCAATCTATGTAAAAACATCACACGGACATGCCTCTTGCGTGTGCTTGGAGCTCTAAACCCACTCTCCACCGTGCCTGTCATCCTCTGACAGAGAAAACACGCACCTTCGGCCTTCCCTGCCAGACCTGACTAGAGAACAGAGGGACAGATCAGAACGCATCCTACTGACAAATGCATTTAGCATCTAATCTGAAGCATACATGGAGCAAAACCTACAGCCAAAGGATATTATCAATTAGCTTAACATGCAAAGCACGCTATTTTATATCTACATAGAACAACAACAAAGCAGGATTATGGTGACAGCTTGATTTAAACCCAACAGTTCACTGAAGTGCACTGGCTAGCTAACCGACATGTTGAGCACTGACGCTTATGCCAGTGATCTGGGCTCGAGTCTAGACTGCAAAATGTCTTGATCTTATTCCTCCTATTCCCTCAACCCATTTTACTTCTGTAATGGGACATAAAGCAAGGTGGGACAATACGTTTGAGAGGCTACAAAGAAACTTTTTTTTCAAATTTGAAATTACATGAACTCATAAATCATACACAATAGAGTACATTAGCATCCACTCACTTTTCCAGCAGTACTGATTCAAGATTCATTTTTCCCATAGGGGTTTTAAAAGAGTTTTTGTTAAAGTGTTATAAACTATGAACCAAACCAATCTACAAGGTGAGTCACAACATTAAAAACTTTAATTTGAAGCAAAGAGCTACAAACCCATGAAGCACTGTGAATGACAATCTAATTAAAAGCTATGCAGAAATATAAATGAGACTCTCTGGTAGATGGAAATTTCTTTGCATAATAATGGGTAATGTTGTTTTTAACCACAAATTCAACTGTTAAACAGAGTTATTTTAAAAATAAGTTGAAATAATGCAAACAGGTAGCTTCAACAGAAGCATGTACCATCAATTAACAACTAGGTCTGTCTTTAAAGGCTTCTAAGTTTTTACTACTGGAACCCTACTGTTGCCCTTTATAAGACTAGTAAAGTGCTTTAAGAAGATAAAAAGGGTCAGATGGATTTCCTGTTGACTTTAACACTATGCAGGTTGAATACCACTATGCGGTACATGTCTGTTATGACAGAGACCGACGGAGAAGTGGATGTCTCACCACAAATCCACACCTTCAAAACAATACGTCATCTGCTACTACCGCTGCTTTTTCTAAGAACTTCGCTACAAAGATGTTCCACCCCGCAAGGCTTTAACTAACAATGAATGTGGTCAGCTCGCACTGCTGCACTCAGGTGTTTGTGACAGTGCCCTTATTCAAACAACTTGAGTGACTAAAGAAGACTCTGTGCAAAAAAAAATCAAAAGAGATTATTAAATGATATGGACAGTTTCACCTCAGACAACCCCAAAAAGTCACTGTATTTCAAAATAGATCATCACAGTGATTCAGAGAATAGAAGGAACAGCGATACATAATGAAAGAAATGAAAAAAGCCCATGACCGTATTAGTTAAACACCCCCGCCACAACAAGAGAAATCTGTAGGAGACTTCACAGAGGCCGCAAGACTCCACTCCTCTATTCAGAGAATCAGCCACCAGATTGGTTCCTGGCCTCCTGTGGTGTGAAAACTTTGTGAGCTTTCAGGTTCTTCCAAAACCACACCTGACCACCAGCGATCTGCTGACAGATGCAGTGTAGGAGGCAGAGACAGATAGAGCAGCCAGACGCTATACAGACCTTTAGAGGTGAACAAAGTCCCTCAGAGACTCTTGTTCTACCCAGCAATCAATTCTAAAGAGGCCCCTTGGGGGAATATTTAGTTGGTAGTTATAAAATAGCCTTCCATTTATACAACTACTTTACCACAGCTTACCAGGGAATTCGGGTCTTGCTAAAACTGTCTGTCTGACAAGTGCTCAAAAGGATGATGTTAACATGAAATTACATGAACTCACACATTCAACCACATTTACATGCACTTGAAGATTAAAAAAGAACTAGAGAGTATAGTAAAAGAAGCATGGTCTTAACACACCAAGAATGATAACTATATTAGTGTCCACACCAACGGACGATAACATTATGTTAAGTAAACACTGCAGTTATGTTATCTGCTGCTTTAAATGTGAGTAAACACTGATTAGCTGCCATTTTTTAAAAATGGTTCATCAGCTGGAAAAAAGTAATTCCAACGATATTGTTTCCCTGTATCATTACTGTTATAGCTGTGGAGTCAACTTCCCTATTCTCTAGAATTAGAAGGATTGTTAAAATGTTATATTTATAGTTATTGCAATGGTTGTCTCATCCTTGGTGTGTACGGGTCTTTAATCTACTTATAATCATGTACTATAGCTGTAACAGTGCAACGGCAGTTCATAATCTGCATTTATATGGCTGCGACAATAAAATTGACACTGTAAAAGTGGGACTGTGATATCAGCAGGATCCAAAATGAACACTTGCCAAGCTCTAAATGAAAGTACAAACTGGCTTAGGAGATGTAATAAAAAGGTGCTGTATGTACAGCAACATGTAAAGCAAACAGTAAAGCATGCACTAGCAATGCCAAAGTGAGGGACTCGATTCTCAGGGAATGCATGAACTGCTAAAATGTATACCTTGAATGCAATGCAAGTTGCTCCAGATAAAAGCCTCTGCCAAACGTATACATGTTAATCACAATGCAATTATTGATAAAACTTCTGATCTTATTCTAGATGTGCGTAAATGCATAAAGCACAGATATAAAAAGGGAACAAAATCACTGTTTGGCAACTGACTGAAAGAAAGACACAATGATGCAAGAGACAATGACCAGCATTGTTTGCTGCAAATATACAAAGGAAAATGACAAGAAATGTTTTTCATGAGAAAAACAATTCTCATTGAGGAAAAGTGTGGCAAACAAATTAATCTTGGACCCTGGATATCACATAGTCTGATCTACTGTGAGAAAAAACAAAAAGGATTACGCAATCTTCTTTGCAAAGAGGGTGTTTTTGTAGCAGCGCATATGAAGGCTTTTGGTATTTCAGTTGGTAGTAAAATAGGGTGGTTAAGCAAAAGTAGAGAAGGGAGTTGCATATGTGAGTGTGTGTTTGTTACCTGTTTGACTGTGTGTGATGGTGTGTGTGGATGCGCTGCTGGCTGTAACAGAGTCAGCAGGGCAGGTGGGCCCACCAGAAGGTGGTGAGGTGGAGGAGGCTGATGTGGGGTTGTGCTGAGCAATGTGAGCAACTGCAAAACCTGGAAAGCAAACACACGGCACATGCAAATCACTTAGACACTGACAGACCTGGTATCACTGAATGTCCTGGCATACAGTGGGGGAAAAAAGTATTTGATCCTCTGCTGATCACATGCTTTTGTACGTTTTTCCATAGACAAAGAAATGATCAGTCTATAATTTTAATGGTAGGTTTGTTTGAACAGTGAGAGACAGACAACAACAAAAAAAATCCAGAAATCCAGAACACATTTCAAAAAAGTTATAAATTTATTTGCATTTTAATGAGTCAAATAAGTATTTGATCCCCTATCAATCAGCAAGATTTCTGGCTCCCAGGTGTCTTTTATACAGGTAAGGAGCTGAGATTAGGAGCACTCTCTTAAAGGGAGTGCTCCTAATCTCAGCTTGTTACCTGTAGAAAAGACACCTGTCCACAGAAGCAATCAATCAATCAGATTCCAAACTCTCCACCATGGCCAAGACCATCGCCAAGCAGCTTGGTGAGAAGGTGATAACAGTTAGTGCGATTATTCACAAATGGAAGAAACACAAAATAACTGTCAATCTCCCTTGGTCTGGGGCTCCATGCAAGATCTCACCTCGTGGAGTTTCAATGATCATGAGAAGGTGATCATGAGAAGGTGAGGAATCAGCCCAGAACTACACAGGAGGATCTTGTCAATGATCTGGGACCATAGTCACCAAGAAAACAATTGGTAACGCACTACAGCGTGAAGGACTGAAATCCTGCAGCGCCCGCAAGGTCCCCCTGCTCAAGAAAGCACATGTACAGGCCTGTCTGAAGTTTGCCAATGATTCAGAGGAGAACTGGGTGAAAGTGTTGTGGTCAGATGAGACCAAAATCCAGCTCTTTGGCATCAACTCAACTCGCCGTGTTTGGAGGAGGAGGAATGCTGCCTATGACCCCAAGAACACCATCCCCACCGTCAAACATGGAGGTGGAAACATTATGCTTTGGGGTGTTTTTCTGCTAAGGGGACAGGACAACTGCACCGCATCAAAGGGACGATGGACGGGGCCATGTACCGTCAGGGCCAGGGCATTGAAAATGGGTCGTGGATGGGTATTCCAGCATGACAATGACCCAAAACACACGGCCAAGGCAACAAAGGAGTGGCTCAAGAAGAAGCACATTAAGGTCCTGGAGTGGCCTAGCCAGTCTCCAGACCTTAATCCCATAGAAAATCTGTGGAGGGAGCTGAAGGTTCGAGTTGCCAAACGTCAGCCTCGAAACCTTAATGACTTGGAGAGGATCTGCAAAGAGGAGTGGGACAAAATCCCTCCTGAGATGTGTGCAAACCTGGTGGCCAACTACAAGAAACGTCTGACCTCTGTGATTGCCAACAAGGGTTTTGCCACCAAGTACTACGTCATGTTTCGCGAAGGGGTCAAATACTTATTTGACTCAATAAAATGCAAATCAATTTATAACTTTTTTGAAATGCGTTTTTCTGGATTTTTTTGTTGTTGTTATTCTGTCTCTCACTGTTAAAATAAACCTACCATTAAAATTATAGACTGATCATTTCTTTGTCAGTGGGCAAACATACAAAATCAGCAGGGGATCAAATAATTTTTTCCCACTGTACTTTCTGTACCAAACTTAATTACTAACAAAAACAATCTGGAACTGTGGATTAAAGTGAAGATTCTAGTCTGGACATTAGTCCTCTCTAATAAATAATGACCTGTCTCCATCCAATTAGAAAATAATAAAAATAAAGAGGTCCCATATACACTCACAAATACATACCCTTACCTGCCGATTATTGAAACACTAATTCATCTCATTCCTACATTTTGGTACAAATAATCTTAATTATCCAAATGACTTCAGTGTGATCCAATGGCAGGCAATGAACAGACTTGGCATCAAACCAAGAGTTCTGGGAACCACAATCGCTTTTACCTGAACCAACAACACGTCATCAAAAGGGACTGAGAGACAGCTATTAGTCATCCATTTCCCTATACAGAGAACTCACTTTTGCGAAATTAAGAACCACCACAATCCTACCCAAATCTGAAAGTCTCAATACATTTAGTAAATATTGAGAGATATGGCGGATTTTTTTTTTTTTTTTGTGATGAGGGGGCTTGTTAGATTTTGCTGTATTTGGCTGAGCAGTGGTTTAAGTGGTTTGATTATATATATATATATATATGTGTGTACTATATATACACACACACACACACATATATAGTCATCACACTTAAATGCACATTAAACCACATTACTTTGTGAATGACCCACTGGTCTGGAACCAAAAGTCTAAATAAGGGTTGTATACCATGACTGCTCAGAATTACAGCTGGTAGAGAGGAAGCATTACCTAGAAACCTTTTTCAGACAAAACAGAACTATAAGAAGAGCACTAGAGAAATTCTGGGGAAAACAAAATTAGGATGTGCAATAGTTGAGAATTAGTCTAATTTCTGTGCAAATGTCCACAAAGAGAAGTGAGTGAGCAAGTCCCTTTCAGAAATAAAAACTGCAAAAGAGGTAAATGCTTCACAACATATATTAAATATATCTTATACTGCAACAGAAACAGGAGCCTCTAATGTTGTGAGCACTTTTCTATAAAATAGAAAGCTTACATTAAGAACTCATCTACCACCAAATCATCTGTAAGAAAGTATGCAGCAGCTTGCTCAAAAAACGGCAACTGAAGACAGACTAGACATTCATTTTTGTTCTCAATTTTGATTAATAAAAGTGTGAAATTATAACCACTGTTAAAAAGTTAGGGGTTAATATATTTTAAAATGTAATTTATTCCTGTGATGCAAATCTGATTTTCATCAGCCATTACTCTAGTCTTCAGTGTCACATGACCCTTTAGAAATCATTAATAATATACTGATCATTTTTGTGGAAAACGCAACAAATTTTTTTTTTTTCACAATTTTCTGATGAACAAAGTTCAAAAGAACAGCATTTATTTGACCGAAATCTTTTTGTAACAATTTAATTTTTACTGTCATTTACTGCTATTTTTAATTAATTTAATGCAACCTCGAGAAGCTTAAATTAAAAAAGCAAGAAGCATTTAAAAAACACCTGGCACCTTAATCTTCTGTGATTTCCTCCTAAATCGTTCACATATTTACCTGGAACTTTATCTACAGAAGCGAAGGCTGGGCCGCGTCTGGACTGGTCATAGAAGCGAAAAGGCAGAGATGAAGCAACAGACGGTTGGCTGAAGCCCAGAACCTCTGTGGAAGGCTGAACAGGAAGGTCCAACAGAGCTGCAGGATGAATATTTATGAAAAGAAGAGAAAAAAAGATAACATGAGCAAAAAAAAATAAATAAATGTGTGACAGAAATATTAATTCATTTTTCCAGCTACAATTAAAACTAAATCATAACAGGATAAAAAAAATCCAAGCTAAAGGGAAATTCCATGTATCTCTGGGAATCAGTACAATTAAACTTATTGCACCTGGCATCCATTAATTCAGAATGTTATTCTGGGCAGTTAAAGTTTAACTAAGGTCCAACTCAACTGACCCCATTCACAACAGCTGGGAGGTTTCAGAAAGTATAATTTATAAACAGAAGATACAAGCTGCCGTAAAAACACAGTTTATGGCTTTGGCTTCAAGGCAAATTACAACTGGTAAGCCGCCAAGACCTGACCTGCTATCCGCTGCATTTTCATGCGTCTGGCCTGGATGCGGCCCTTGGCTAGTCGCTGTTTGGCGATGATGCAGCGAATATGGTCTGCAAAAATGAAATTAGCCTGCAGGATGGGCACAGGCTTGGCGTGAGGGTTAGACGTGGGCTTATGTATGATGATGTTGAGAGCCCTGCTGTCGTCTTCTACACCTGAAACCTGCATGTCCTGTGAACATAAGCATTAGATTAAAATCTGGAAATGTGAATTCTGGTTTCTCAGACAACAATTTTTTGAAAATAATATGTTTATTCATTTTTTTGGTTGGTTTGTTTTCAGAATTAATTTTTTTAGAATTAATTTTGTATTTTTTTTTTTTTTTTTTTTGGGCTTTCCTATAACACTTCCAGTGCCTTTGGGGAAATGTCTTCTGAAAAATCAATCCCCATACTACTACTACTACTACTAATAATAATTACTTCTGTCATCAAATAGCTACACCTAATGACTTAATTGTTGTGCTGACAAGTAGCTGAAAGGAACCACTTAGTGTTTCCAAGTTTGGCTAAAGAGAATGATTTGTAAAATGCCTAACTGCAAACGCGTTTCCATGTGGTAATTTAAATATACTATTAGGTTTTGCTCATGAATCTTAAGTTGCCAGGAAGCTCACAGAGGTGTTTCAAAGCAACACATTACCAAACAATGTTCCCTCTTACCTGCGTGCATACGCAGCCGTGCAGAAGAAATAATACGCCACACACAGGACACACACAAAAATGAGTTTGGAACGCCATTTGATTGAAATTCTAGTAAATGTGAAATAATTGCAATGCTCGGGCAAACCGCTATAGAGTTGGTGTCACTCTAGCGTTAGAACTGGTGAATGCGGTGTACAGGTCTCATAGAAAGAGGAAGATGTGCGCCAAATGAGTCGCTGTAGAAATAGAATACTTTACTGGCTGGGGACGAAACAGCTCAACACGGGAGCTAACACAGGTGCAATCTCTACTACATAGAGATGTTTAGATAACTGTAAAAGAATGCCCATGTTCACTCTTTTTGAAAATGTTTATTGAAAAAATATATTTTTTTAATATTATATTATATTATAAGCCTAATGTTTAATTGACCTCAAGGAATTCATGCACAATAACTGCTTCATTTTTTTCATATCAGTTATATTATATTTTATTTTATTATTATAAAGAAGTGAACTGTTCTGTGTGAGATTTTTTAATAGAATTTCTTGGCAACAAAGCACCATAAAATGTTTTCTCAGGTAACCTAAAATGTGCATCATTTTGTTACATCAAGGATCAAATCAAATATACTGTAAATAGCACATTAAAGTTCAAAGTTACACACTTTTTTCTGTGTGCACTGTACAGGTCTGGTATAAAGAATGTTTTTGCTCAGGTGGTCGAAATGTCCGGCCAATAGAGAAAAGTTTTGCTCAGCAAGAAAAAAATTAGAGGGAACATTGTTACCAAATATTTACAGTATGCATTAAACCTTAATTTTGCGTTGTGTAACATGATTGGATGAAAAAAAAAAAAAAAAAAAAAAGCAGCAACATTTATACAGCATTTAACGGATCTCTTTTTTTTTTAAACTGAGACACTTTGTTAGAAACAATATTAACGTAAAACTGCAACAGCCAAAAACAACCAAAACCAGATTTTTAGAATTGGTTTTCGAGAGAAGCCTTTAAATACCCTCCTTTGTTACATGCATTAACTTTACAATCAGACTTTCACTTCTGAGCTGAAGATCACAGTCCTGACAAGAATGTGGCCAAAATGTACTTTTTTTTTTGTTTGAGTGTAGGAGTGGGAACGAAGCAGACCTGTAAAAGGCCAGCAAACTTGACAACACCCCAGCCGAGACGTTTTGAATCCGGTTCCACAAGACTCATCTGGTACACATCCACAGCCAGGAAGCGCTGAGCTTGAACCCCGTCTTTACTCACCACCATGCAAGCAATAAGATCACTGTTATCTACAAGGGAAGAATAAGGTAGAATAATTGATAGTTAATTCCAAGGGTCCTTCAACAAACTCACAAAAACAGCAAAAAAACAAGCCATAAAGGTCAAAGTTCAGACTGTGGATGGGAACACTATGTAACAACTTCATGCATTCAAAACAAACCCAAGTGAAAAAATTGTACAAATACGAAAGTCCAGATCTGCCCACTGCATTAGGATTTCGACATTACTACATTGCATTAGTAGCCTCTGATCACATGCGTCAGGAAATTTAGCATAAAAATTTCAATTCAACCACCTAATCTATTTCCAAAGAAACAGTAGGCCTTGCACAACTAAATATAGTCATGCACTTCCTATTATAAAGCATTGAGAAAATGTCAGTGCAGGGTGAATTCAATCACATTAAAGACTCAGTAACTGAGTGAGTGTTAACCTGGCATGAAATCAGATTGTACTCAGACATGCGGGAGTTTTCAAAAACACTCCAGTGAGTCATGAGCCACACAGTGCATCGCAGCTACTCGCAGGTGGGTGGAGAGGGGGGGTGGGGGAAGAAGGGGAGGGGTAAATAAGAGAGGTAGGTCATGAACATTTGAAGTTGGTTTCAGGTAGACCAACTAAACTAATAACTGAAACAGCATCGTCACAACTGAGGTACTATGACTTTGTACCAGTTTCTCTCTGAACTTCCTAAGAAGTCACTGATGGGTTGAGGAATTACTTCAGAACTGAAAGAGCAAGCGCTGCTCTTCCTTTTAACTCGCAGCCAACAGTGATGACAGAGAATTGTGTTGCCTCTGGGGAAAATGATCTGCTCTTATACCATAGAATACATACCGACTAGTTAACCAGACAGCTGAGGCACAGTAGTTCTCCATTTTTAAAGCCACATATACCATGATGCACACCAGCTCTGTGGAATCTCATATCCTAAGGGCAATCAGGATACACTTCAGGGTGGTTAAATGTGGTTATGCTGGTTGATTCATGATGAAGTTGTATTCAAAAAAAGGAAACAGAACAAAGAGCCTTCACTTCAGTGTCTACATATGGCAGTGGGTTTATGTGGAAGCTGGGTGACTTCATTCGAACGAATATAATGAATCATTCATACTTGTGAACCAGTTTGATCAAATTAAGGAAAACGGATCTTCTCTGAAGAACCTGTTTAGTAATCAGCATCACTAAGCAATAGTTAAAGGGTCATGAAACCCTAAAACTCTTTTTTTTTAATGATAAAGGGATAGTTCACCCAAAAATGAAAATTTGATGTTTATCTGCTTACCCCAAGGACATCCAAAATGTAGGTGACTTTGTTTCTTCAGTAGAACACAAACGAAGATTTTAACTCAAACCGTTGCAGTCTGTCAGTCATATAATGTCAGTCAATGGTACTCACGGCTTTGAGAGAAAAAAAAACAAACACAGCCAAAACCAAATTAAACCCTGCGGCTCGTGACAATACGTTGAGGTCTAAAGACACGAAATGATCAGTCTGCACAAGAAACTGAACAGTATTTATATCGTTTTTTACCTCTGATCCACTGCACTGTCCAGCTGTCCTGAGCGCGTTCACAACAGCTGGCGCATGACGCGTTGTCGTCTTCTTCTTGCTTTATGGCAGATCGCAAACTTATAAGTGCATTACCACCACCTATCTCTCAAATGGACCATTGACACTATCTACAATCTCAATTGGGAGTGTCAATGGTCCATTTGAGAGCATTGAAAAAGACGACGACGATGCGCCACACGTCGGCTGTTGTGAACGCGCTCAGGACAGCTGGACAGTGCAGTGGATCAGAGGTAAAAAATGATATAAATACTGTTCAGTTTCTTGCACAGACTGATCGTTTCGTGTCTTTAGACCTCAATGTATTTGAGTTCTACTGAAGAAACAAAGTCACCTACATCTTGGATGCCCTTGGGGTAAGCAGATAAACATCAAATTTTCATTTTTGGGTGAACTATCCCTTTAACATATACAGGTTGCACATCAGTGAAAACAACAATAGCATTTATTGTGTCTATTTTTAAGGAAAAAAGTGGTTATTTGTCTCATTTTTTGGAGCCAATGTCGGTTTTCTGGTTCAAAAAGCAAAGTGACGAAAAGTGACATATGCGTTCATTTGGAGTGGCGATTGGCTGGGCTGGAGAGTCATCAGTTTTCCGAGCTTTTCTCAGTATTATTCATGAGAATGAACTCTTATGATCCAATCACTGCCTGGTATTATGCATGAGGTTATCTTACAGCGGAGAATTCAAATCTCATTAAAGAGCTTCTGTGCTGTCAGTTTACCTCTGTAAACATAACCGTAACAATATTTAATATGTAACAACACGTAGAGCGCGCATGAGAGAGCAGTTTCTGCAACAACACTTGCTGTGTGGATCGCAGTTCACATATGGACAGGAGCAAATGTGTTTCAAGTTTTTGTGCACATATTTCATATTCTCTGAAAATATGATATGTTCATGTGCTCCAAACGTGAACCAGCACCGTGTATGCGCACATATCATGTCTTCAAGTCAAATACATGCAAATAAGGGCACTGATACAGTGGTGCGTCTGATCATGAACGCGATCACAAGACAGTTTATTGTGATAAACAGCAAACTATGATATATGGACCGAAAATTCAAAGAAGAGTAAACAAAAAGTAACTATGCCTTCATTCTTTCTATTTTAAATATATTTTAATATTCATTTGTCTGTATAATGAGTGTTGTAGGCCTGTGTATTATTGGTTGTTTTCTCCCCTCTTCCCACCCTCTACACTTCCACTTTTCCACAGCTTTACATGCCCATTTCTGGAGTCTCTTCCAAGTCTAAGGTGTGAAAGACCAGTGTTGAAACAGGGGATGGGGGGCGGGGGTCATAACACTTTAAAGCAAAATATAACTAAAAATGTTGTGAAATATTGTACCTACTGCAGTATACTGCTCTGAATAATCAATTTGTAACTGATTAACTGAAAATATTTTTTTTCAAAACAACTCACCAAATCAGTGCAAATTTCTTTTTTCTCTGTTTAACGCAAAAGGAGATTGTTTTGAAGAATTGTTGGTAACCAAACAGCTGATGGTCGTCATTGACTTCCATTGCATGACAAAAAATATTATGGAATCAACGGCTACCGTCAACTGTTTGGTTAGGAATATTCTTAAAAATATCTTTTGTGTTAAAAATAATAACAAACCTCATACAGGTTTGGAGAAACTTAAGGATGAGTAAACTATGACAGAATTTTCATTTTTGGGTAAACAATCCCTTTAAAGGGGTCATATGATGCTTTTTTAAAGATCATTATTTTGTGTATTTGGTGTAACAAAATATGTTGACATGCTTTAATGTTCAAAAAACACATTATTTTTCAAATACTGTACATTATTGTAGGTCCTCTATGCCCTGCCTCTCTCAAACGCTTCATTTTCTACAAAGTCCCTCCTTCCGACAAGCACAGTCTGCTCTGATTGGCCAACTGACCCGGTGCATTGTGATTGGCCGAACACCACAAGCACACGTTGTAAATGTAACGCCCCTTTCCATAATCACGAGCTTCAGCTTTCAAAATAAAAGTAAAGACAGTTAATAATGTCCTTAGTTTTACCATCAGTCAGTCTCATGAGGGAAATATCACGATAGACAGATTTGTTTATGTTTGCACACAAGCCGCGATTAAGACAGCTGACTCCACTGTGATGTAACCTTGTCTCTCTCTCTCTCTCTCTCTCACACACACGCGCACACACACACACACACAACGCACAACTCCGCATTTGAACAGTCAATAGCAAATACTTAAACTAATAACAAAACATACAGTCGCTGATTCAGAAGCGCCAGATTGTCATAGCAAAGTCAGAATTACCTCCTCTCCTAGGTTCACGAAATGGTCGTCCATAAAATGCATTGTGATAAAATCTGGGTTGTGCTGTTCTGTTGTAAGTAATCTTAATGATTCCTAAATGCATCTACTTTTAGAAGGCCAAATAAAGTGCTTTTGCTTTCGCCTAGAAACACACAGCGTCTCCCGATCATGGCTGCATCAATACTACTGCGGTTACTGAAACCTTTGCGTGAATATTTGGGCGGCATTACGCAAATATTTGCACATCTTGACGTAGATATGTGGGGGCGTGTTTGAATGAGCCATTTTAGGGGGGCGTGGCAGAGTCTTAACTTTGATAAAAAATATCTCTTTGGTTTTGAGACTTTAGTCTTTACAACTTCAGGGATCTTATCTATGCACAATCAGCTTGTAACACTCCAAAGAGAAAGGAAAACCATAAGATGCCATTGCCAGAAAAAACATAACATAAAAATTCCCTCATATTCCAGGTTATCCATGACCTTGGGAATCCTGAAGCAAGAGTCAACTAAACAATAACTTAGAAAACGTGAAAATAGCCTTCGGCACACAATAAATGTAGTCTACTGCAGGACAAATCGCTCACTCTAACCCTGGATGAGTAATTGAATCAAACCTTCCAGACACCACCAGCTAAATCAATATACAGTTACATCCTGTGTAATTTCATGAGAAAATGTAATGTGCATGTCTATTTTAACAAACCCCAATTAATAGAAGAGATTTCAGCTCTAAACCAAAGTGGGGGTGGGGTGTTACATGTAAAAGTACCATGTGACTAAGTGTTTAAGGTGAGAAACTTTTTCTGAGAACTTCCTCAGAAAGTGTTCACATGTCATGTGCAACAATTATGTATATGCATGCAAAAAAAGAAACAAGAAGGGCACAAAATACATTTGAACATGTTCTGTAGCTGCACTGAGTTCAATGTTTCAGTTAATGTGTTCTGAAAAAAAAACCGACAGCAAAGAGTGGAAAATATTCAGCAAGAATTCATGTTCACACAAAGTTCACAATGCACTGTGATGCGTCTACTGTGTTGTGCGCATGCATCATTTCCTGCACATCTAAAAATAACACAGATCAGTGGCACGTCAGGTTCTCAGGTCGATCTGTCTGTCTATCTGTCTGACTGTCTCTCTCGTCATTTGATAGCGAGGTGCTTGTTCCATCCACTCACTGATGAGCCATTCCAGGATGCACAATAAAAAAGGACATAAAAGGCAAATGTTATCACAAATCATGATGGTGCAAGATGAACCAGCTGTAGTTACTGTGAAGCTGGGGGATGTACACAAGATTTTCCAGATATGAAAATTGGAGATGATTTTATGTTTTAAAATGCTTTGCAGACATATAGTGGGGTCCAAAAGTCTGAAACCACTAGAGAAAATTATTAGCATTTTTTATTAATACACTTTTTCATTTTAAATTATATTATAAGCACAATAATTTGGTTGAAAAGTTAAATTAAGGAAATAATTAATTTTAATATTTGGTTTCTCCCAATTTTGGCTTTATTTACAGTAGGATCTGAGCTCCATGAACTCCACAAATTGTATAAAATCTGATGATCATGTTATCCAGCAAGAATTAATCTTATGTCATAACATTTTTAGGATTTTGAAAATTTAAAGAAAGAAATGGTTCACAAATTCATCTGAATGATTCATTGGATTTGTTCGGTTCATTTTTTGGATTTAGAAATTTTCAAAACACAGAAATGGTTCACAATTATTCATTTTAAGGTTTCTGAAATGATCTAAATGAACAATTCATCAAATTAATTCTGAATCAAAATGATTCATTTTTAGGATTTCGACATTATTTAAACAAAGAACTTTTTCCATTTTAAATATAAATTAGATTCTTAAACATTTGGACCCTACTGTACTTTTAATGTAATCTTGTAAAACCAGGTTTAATGCCAGACTAACAAGACTTAAATCTTCATCTACTTGACCTAATATTGCTCTTCACAAATGAAACCGGTTCAAACCCAGAGCGAAAACAGTCAGCCGATGTCATGCCTTGTGCATTAACCCTTTTATGCACAAACGGCTATGAGACAGGAAGCTGCAGGGTTGATTTTGGCAGCAAAAATCTGAACTTCCTCCCACCTGCTCATGCTTCCAGGGCTCATTCTGCCCACTCTCTGACCCAGGCCGTAGGTGCTTCTCAAGCAGCCTTACTGTTAGACATGAGATATACTGGAAGAGCTCAAGGCTGCTGCCCACAACAGCTGCACAAGCTCTAGCAAAGGCCTCAGCGACAGTGGAAGGTCTGAGTCAGTTGTCTTTGCACACACCCCCTCTCTCTTACCTGTCAAAGTGAGACGACCTGAATTAACCAGGACACCTGGACACAAGAACTGAGCTGGAGGTGCTGAGACCAAGGGCCTCCATGCAACACATCAGGGGTGAAGTGAGAATCAGTTAACAGTGCAAACCCACAGATTGCATGAAAGAGCTGCATATGTGACGAGAGTGCGATTTCATCATGTGTGGTAAACACTTTGTGACTGAGTGCGAGATACAACGAGGAAGGTCTTAACATGGAACTCAAAACCAAGGAGATGGTCGCAGTTCATGAGAAATATATCGATTCTATGTTCTTTTTCTATTAAAACTCAACCGAAGGGCTGCAGTTTCATCTTTATCTAACTGCACTTTATCTGATACCACAGAAACAAGAGCTAGCACACAATTCAGTGTATGTGAATCACTCAGCTGTAGTTGTTTGTTATCAAGTTATCGCAAAGATTCGCATGAAACTGAGTAGTAATCCTTGTGATGATAAGGGCAGGATGTTATGAGCGAGGTAGGATTTTTATAAAAATCTTATAAGCAACCACAATCAATTTTTGTAAAGCGGATTTGAGAGAGCTTAAATGCTAAGAAAACCAGGGCTGAACAACAACGTCATCGGGTCACGTTGGGGGATGTGAGGTCACTGAATCTTACATTTATTGGGCATGAAAATGTTTTATAAAGTGGTCCTATTATGCTTTTTCACTTTTTCAGCTTTAGTTAAAGTGTAATGTTGCTGTTTAAATAAAAAAAAAAGATCTACAAGGTCAAAGTCTCTTTACAGAAAATACTTTTCAAGAACTACAAGTTCGGACTACAGTGTGCCTCTTCCAGATATTGTGAAGTCACAAATGAAGTCATTTAAATAACTCCTGCCCATGGAATATGCAAAAAAGGAGGTGAGGCCTGGTTGGCTGGTTCGCTAGACCATAGACTCTATAAAAATAAAATTGAATTGGTATGGCAAAATTGGAAAAAGAAAAAAAAAAAAAACAATGCCATTGTCAATATTTACAGCTGAGCAGATGGAAACTCACAGTTATGGTAAGGGGTGTGACTTTTCCAGAACAGGCTCTCAGCGGTTCTCCAATCACAAAGCACTGGGCCAGCTAACCAATCAGAGCGCTTTTCGTATTTTGGAAGGAGGGGTCTCATTGAAACAGGAACTAACAGCGCATTCGAGACAGACTGGGAAAAGAGGTGCTGCAATAATGTAAAATATGTGAAAAATAATATGTTTTTTGGAACAATCAAGGATTGTTGTGTGAATTCTAGTACATCCTAAAAACAAAATCAAGACTTTGCAAAAGGATATAATAGGGCCATTTTAATCCTTGTAGACCTAAACATTTGGTTTCTGTGATTAAACATTGTTCTCATGTAAAAAATCATGTGCCATCTCTTTTATTTTTGAGATTATCCACTGAACGTAAACAACGTATGCTGTTCTGTGTCAGCTGTGCTACGCGAATACGTTTTCTACATTGGTTACAGCACACGTTGTTTACATTCAGTGGGTACTATCCAAAACGGACGAATTGTTGAATAAAGTCATTATTTTTGTTTTCTTTGCACACAAAAAGTATTCTCGTAGCTTCGTAAAATTACGGTTGAACCACTGATGTCACATGGGCTATTTTAACGATCTCCTTGCTATGTTTCTGTGCGTTGATCGTGGTAGTATCCTTGCAGTCTATGAGAGGGTCAGAGAGCTTTCAGAATTCATCAAAAATATCTTAATTTGTGTTCCGAAGATGAACGAAGGTCTTACTGGTTTGGAATGACATGAAGGTGAGTAATTAATGACAGAATTTTCATTTTTAGGTGAACTATCCCTTTAAATGTATCATTTTTTTTTGTTGTGAGTTCACCCAAAAATAAAAAAAAAATCTGTTGTCATTTCCTCTCCCTCAAATTGTTCAAAATCCTTATGACCTTCTTTCTTATGTCGAACAAAATATTCTGAAGAATGTTGGCAACCACTGACTTCCATAGAATGGAAAGGAAAATACTACGGAAGTCAGTGGGGGCCAGAAACTGTTTGGTCACCAACATTCTTCAAAATATCTTCTTTTGTGTTGATCAGAAGAAAGAAATTTATACAGGATTGAAACAACTGGATGGTGAGAAAAAAATGTTGGCAAAGCAAATAAAAACCTGAACGAGCAGAAAAAAGTCCTTACAGTTGAGATCTGAAAACTGGAAAATGTTTGAACTGCAAAACCAACTCATTCAGCATCAGGTTTATGTGACTGTAAAGGCCTTACTGAGGTCAAGCACATCATCAGTCTTGATGAGATCTTCCGGTCGGGTGAGAGGAAGTTGAGTTTCTGGTTCTCCCTGAAGCTGTAGGGACAGCGAGCGCAGCATGAAGAACACACGGATAGCCTGCAGGGACACACACACACAATTAAAGCTGCTATAGCAACTATAATGAATAATGAACATGCAGCATCAATGAATTTTCCTGGAATTTATGTCCTACATGAGTGCTAAATGTTCTAAATATTCTTTCAAATATTTTCAACGTAATTCAAATATTAAAAAAATTATCAGTGTAACTGAGTGTCTTGAGTGACAACCCAGAGTTGTCATGATATCATAGTTTCAGTACTGACACCTGTGAAATTTTACTTAGCACTCTCGGCACCTCTTTCAAAACTAATATAATATTAAACAATCCTTTATGTAGAAAGTTAAATATTAATGAAAAATAAAACAGTAAAACAACTGCTCACTTAAGTAAACAGTTTTCTATGTACATATCAAACATAAAATAACACTACTTACAGTGCTGCTACAGTCTTCACTGAATGATTGACACACATATAATGGTACTGATTAGTTTTTTTATGGGCTTCTTATGTCTTTTATTGAGATAGGACAGTAGAGAGATGAAAGGAAAGCACTGGGAATAGAGAGGGGAGTGGGATCGGCAAAGGACCTTAAGATGGGAATCGAACTCGAGTCACCTTGAGCTCGGTTCTGTTGTATGCCGACACACTAACCACGAGGCTACTGACGCAGACACTGATAACAGCTTTGGCTCTGCATCACCAAATAAGCATTTGTCTATTTAAAATCAGGTCATTCAGACCAAAGTAAGTTGATACTCTATATCAGGGATAATCAAATCTAGCTCTAACCCTAATCAAACACACCTGAGCATGCTAATCAGTGTCTTCAGGATCATTAGAAAATCACAGGTAGGTGAGTTTTGATCAGGGTTGGAGCTAAACTCTGCAGGAAAGTGGATCTCAGGAGCCAGATTTGAGTATCACTGCTCTATATTATCAATATGGCAGAAAGCCAGGCATTGTTATGTTTCTGAAGCACATGAAATCCATTTCTAAAAAGCTTTGGATGGTTTCCCAGAAGACAAACGGTGCACACACTGGCCAAGAAACACATGCTTTCACGGATCGTGAGAAAGGGTTCGGGGAGAACGTTTGACAAAAAAGCCAAAATGTTTGACAAAAGTCCACAAGACCCTCCCATATAATACAATCTGAGATCTTTCAGCATGAGTGTATATGTTGATCACTGACCCTGCGTGTCCTCTCGACATCTCCACAGGGCAATCGCTTCACAAAATCAATGCCGGTAAGGGGGGTGCCAGTGGGAGGAAGTAAAATGGATGCATCCATCATAAGATACTCCACGTTTAGGGGCTTATTCTATACAAACAGTGCACATAAATAAAGAAAAAATGCAAAAAGATTAATCACTCTATGAGCCTGTTGATCCTGGTCCACCAAACACAAACATTTATTTTGCTGGACAAACACCCTCTTGGCGTTTGTTGTCGGTTCAGTGTGAACATGACAGTTAAGTTTCACAACATTTTAAATCCAACAGCCATGATTCATTTACTCATTCTCATGTCATTCCAAACCCAAATGACTAAAGGTTCACTTTTAAAGAATATTCTGGCCACTCTTTCCAATATAAGCCGGAAAATGAGAGAGCAACTAAATTTTTTTTTTTTTTTTTTATTCCTCTGTGTTCCATGGAAGGATGAAATGAGCATGAGTAAATGGCAATATTTTAATTCTAGCCAAGCTAATTCTTTAAGAAAAGCACTACTCCCAGGAAACAATGTTTTGTAAGAGGAAGTAGTATAAACGTAGGGTGCATTAGCCACTCTTTATCCAGTAAACGTCTGATAGATAAGAGAGATTTCCTCTCACCCAGAAGCAGGATGTGTTGCTGTATCATCAGGTTGTAACAGACAATAACAGTGAGGTTGCAAAAAAGACAACATTTGTATGTTTAGTAAGGCAGCTTACCATCATGCTCCTATACTCATCCTCAAACATGTCCAGGAAAATCTCCTCCCCCTGCAGGAAGAGGAACATTACAAGGAAAATAATTACCATAAAAGAAAAAAAAAAAGCTACATGATACACTACTCTTCAAAAGATTGGGGTCAGTATGATTTGGATTAAAAGGTAAAAATTGGCTTAAAAGAAATTAATACTTTTATGCAGTAAGGACATATTAAATTGATCAAAAGTAACCACAAAGTAATTTACAATGTTACAAAAGATTCATTATTTCAAATAAATGCTGGTTAATAAATTTAGAATTGTCTATTCATCAAAGAATTCTGAAACAAATTCAAACTAAAATATTAAGCAGCACAACTGTTTTCAACATCAGCGATATTAAGACATTTTTCTTAAGCAGCAAATCAGTGTATTAGCAAGATTTCTGAAGGATCATGTGACACTGAAGACTGAAAATTCAACTTCATCATCACAAGAACAAATTAGATTTTAAAAATATGCTGAAATAGAAAACATTTTAAATCATACTAATATTTCACAATATTACTGTTTTTACTGTATTTTTGATTAAATAAACACAGCCTTGGTAAGCACAAGTGACTTATATCATGAACTAGGGCTGGGCGGTATATCTCATGCGATATGCATGCGCATCTCGTCGGTAAAGCCGGCTCCTTGATTAGCGGTAAATCTCCATCACCTGTTTTCAAATGGATTCAGCCGTTTATTACCGCTGGACCGTAGTTCACTGAAGCTCACTCAATGTCACGTTACGGCATCAAAGGCGATTCATCTGCGATAATGAAAACAGGTGATGGAGATTTACCGCTAATCAAGGAGCCGGCTTTACCGACGAGATGCGCATGCATATCGCATGAGATATACCGCCCAGCCCTATCATGAACATTAAAAATGAAATTTGAATGGTTAGTGTACTTTAAAAAAAAACTTAATCCCACTGTCCCTCAGGGAAAGCTAAAAAACAATTTAAACAACGACAATATCACATTCTTAAAAATGAATTATCATTAAGTTATTTGACTTGTGTTACCATCTGACTCTGGTACACTGGAAAGATCAACTCTTAACATGAATTAGTGTGAACACTCCATGAAAATCCCCATGGGAAGGATGAAGGGAGGGACATTATGAGAAAAGGTGGTAATATACAGAATTAAAGAGAAAATGAGCAAGAGTTAAATTATTCAGAACAGTCTGACTCTTTCACATATATACTACAAGTCATTTTTGGTCACTGCATAATTCCCATGCTTTCACTTCTGTTATTTCATAGTTTTGACTTCACTATTATTCTACAGTGTAGACAACAGAAACAATAAAGAAACAGTGGGTATGTCTAAACCTGTGACTGCTGCTGTACGTGTCTGCCCAGTTTCTTGGAAGAGCTGGGACACACTGATCAATTATACACACAAGAAATGCAGATGAGATACCAAAACATGGGTCCTCCCAGGGCTCTCCATAATCCCAGAACAGAACATTCAGTACAGTGATTATTTACATACAATCCTGACTCACAGTCACAGGGGTTTTGGATAATGTTCGGCCTGCATAATGCATTCTGAAAGAGAGCTTTCTTTGAATTGTGAAAGCAAAACTGGCTGTTGTTCTCACGTACGTTAAACAGAATCACGCCAGAGCACTCAAATTTCATGAGTGAAAATGACTTCAGGGAAAAAAAGAAAAAAAAAAAAGAAAGTGCTGCAGG
The DNA here is from genome assembly GCA_021397915.2 of Tor tambroides. Classification (NCBI taxonomy): domain Eukaryota; kingdom Metazoa; phylum Chordata; class Actinopteri; order Cypriniformes; family Cyprinidae; genus Tor; species Tor tambroides. The sequence goes on along the minus strand of JAFVLL020004765.1, from coordinate 30,886 downwards.
CTGCAGTAAAAGCTGGAAAACATGTCCTTCAATGTTGAGACAAATGGCAGACTGGCCAAAACAAAAGTTGAACGCACTACTGTACTTTGTTATCTTGCAGGAATCTAAGTACTCTATAATGTTTAATTGTAGTTTGCTGAAATGTCTCAATGCGAATGAGCCACCAAGACCGCTAACAAGTTTCAACAGGAAGCTGTTGGGATTTTCCCAAATATCAAAACAACAAAGTCTTTAGGATGAGCTGTCTGAGCTTAATTCTTCCTCAGACTTTAAAGGAAATCATATACAAGTGGGGTGACTAGGTGGTAATTATGAGAATTATTAGTATGAAGGTCTGCTGCCTTGAACTCTCTGGGTTCCAGTAAGTACCTAAACCAACTGGTGACTTTTATTTGAACCGAAAATAAAAGACCATCTTGCCTTATAAAACCGCCTCAGAAGGTGAAGACTCTCTTCTCGAGCACCCTAAAAAAGAAAATATCATCACATCAATGGTATGATTGAATTGCGCAATATAAACAAGTAAAATATCCTACTTCCTGTAAATCTGTCTAGTTTCAAAATAAGAATGAAAGGTACCGTTACCCAATGTAAGAAAAAATTACTGGGAAAAACCTAAATGTGCATATTGCCTGTGTTAAGAAACAACTGATTAATTAGAAATATGTTGCAACCAGTCTTAAATCATATAATATGCAATGGTTGATAAGCAAATCAGAATGAATCGTGTTTTTTAACTTGGTGTCAAAAGCCATCCTTTTCAGTTATTGTGAAAGTTAATAAATGCCAAATTTCCAAGCCTTTATCTTCAGTGACAAAGCAGGCCATAAGCAATATGTATATTCACTGCTAAAACAGTCACCACAATATAATGCTATCATGGATTTGGCAATAAAACCAATGTGATTCAGAATGACTTAAATTTGATGTGTCTTATAAGTTTGCAAACATTGTCTATCATAATTTATTATTCATATTTATGGAAGTAAATTCGATTCATATTTTCATTTATACAAATAAATGATTCATATTCTTTGATGTCAATAAATGTCTTTGATGTCAATAAATGTCTTTGATCATAATTTATGTAAAGGATTTTATCACCTTATTCCTGTTCGCTTCATTTTTTTCTTCAATTTAAATTTTCCTAACATTATATATGTATATATAAATATTAATGGATTTCAGCTTGAATCTTATGCACCATGAGCTTAAAAATAATAATTCTGGCAAAGATATTACAGTTGCTGGCATACATAAAATGCAGAACATGTAACAGTAAAGTGAAGTTCTTTGGAAGTAGGAGATGTTCTGTGTTAAGACTCTTACCTCCAAACAGGCTAAATGAATGTCCTTTATAATGCATTGAGAGCCAGACAGCACAGACTGTTTCAGAAGCAGACAGCTTAACTCCAAGGTGGCAAGACGCACCTTTCCATCTGAAACACACACACACACACACAAAGTTGTGATGATGTAGTATATCAAACAGATAAGGTGCAATTGTTCTAATTTTAAAACTGATTTAAAGTGGTGTTATGGTATTAAGGTATTATTAGCAGACCAAACACGTGACAGTTCATATTATGCAATTAATTTTGGACTCTCAAGAGGAGAAAAATGCAAACATGACTTAAAAAGGGAAGTGTGAGACATTAGAATAGCTCAGATGTGACGTGTGTAATCACGGCAACAGCCAAACAACTACATTAGCAGACAAAAATGTCACAAATGAAGAAGAAAATCTGTAGATCTTGGGGAAAGAGGATTTTCGCTTCTTGTCATGCTAGTGTCACAATGGAGAATGAATCATAAAACATGAGGATAACAGCTAATTGTGTATATTGTGGACTCAATCAGTTCTACATTTTAATCCTAAGTATAGCGAGTATGTGAAGCAAGTCAGCATTCAAATGTCACAACAATTACAGCAGCCCCGCTAGAAGAAATCAGCTACAATTCCTCTAAACAAAGGTGAAAGACATCAACGGTCAGAGGAAATTGGTTGCAATTTGTGTTACACAAGGCTGTGGTAAAGGGTACAGAGCTAAAGAAATGTGCATCAATAACAAGTGACACTTCACTGCGCTTTAGCCCCCTTGGTTACGGTTACTCACAATAACTGTTGCTAAAGCTTTTTGAAACATTCCTTAGAAACAAAACTGGAGATTTTTGGTAAAATGTGCTCAAAAAAAAAGTGGTAAAAATTTAAGGGATATTATTCTGACATGAGCTGGAAAAAAAAAAAAGTGTTGCAAAAAAGCATTTTTATGTGCTGTTTTTTTTTCTTAATATTATTTTCAGCAGAAAGAAAAGTAATTTAAGAGAAACGCTGTTATTGTTCATATTAAAACAATTAAAAATAATTAATCAAAATCTTTAATCAAAAGCTGAAATGAAATAAAATTAGTGCTGTCAAACGATTAATCGCGATTAATCGCATCCAAAATAAAAGTTTTCATTTACATAATATATGTGTGTACTGTGTATATTAATTATGTACATATAAATACACACACATACATGTATATATTGAAGGAAAATATGTAATGTTTATATTAAATATATTTACATACAAATTATATGAATACAAATATATACATGTAAATATTTTCAAAATACTGTATGTGTGTGTATTTATATATACATAATAAATATACACAGTACACACACCTACACTATGAAAACAAAGACTTATTTTGGATGTGATTAATCGTTTGACAGCACTAAATAAAATAGAAATATTTTATAACGAAAAATTGATATGTTACATTGGCAAATAACTGAGATAAAATAAACAACTCAAATTACTAAGAAAATTAAAACAAAAAAGCATGGTAACACTTTATTTTAAGGACCAATTCTCACTATTAACTAGCTGCTTATTACATTATAACATATTGGCTGTTTGTTAGTGTTTATAAAGCACATATTAATGCCTTATTGTGCATGATCATATTTTAGATCCCTTAATCCTACCCTACACCTAAATTTGAAGTCCACGTGAACCAGAAGTTGCTGCCGACTGTATTTCAGTATGGTGACATATTTCCAACAGAAACGGAAAACTGAATAGAGGATGGAATTTTATCTTAGTACTCCATCTCTCACTCATGGTTGGAGGGACGTGGTTAAGCATATTCTGCCCAAGCGTCAAACTGACGTCATCTGAGAAGGAATGCCATTCCAGAGGAGAAGCAATGTTCAGATTTCGATTAAAGATTACCAAGACAAACTAACTGTTCACTTCAAGACTAGCAATGTGCACTAACAAAGTAAATAAAGTCAACTTTGATTTCATAAGGACTTTAACAGTTACCTTACAAACTATTAATAAGCAGCAAATTAGGCGTTTTTGCAGGAAAAATTCCCTATTCTAAAGTGTTACCAAAAGCACAAAAGCAAACTGAAGTTAAAATGAAAAGTCAAAAATCAAAACAAAACCTAATTCAAAAAAAAAAAAAAAACCCTCCGAAATTACACTAAATAATACTAAAATTACACTGGTTCAGAGTCAGAGAAAGTTATTATTTGATTATGAAAAGAAACTGTCTAGAATAATTTGCACTGATGAATCACCCATTGAAATCAGATATATTTATTAAGTACATCAAAAAAGAAAGTGTGTGTGTGCACATAAAAATGTTGCACAATCACTGTATTAAAATACAAGTAAAGGACTACCCTGAATAAACAGTGAGTGCTTTGGTCTACACGGTCAAGTTCAGGCACACCAATGGAATTTGCAACGTGTAGTATTTAATGAGCATGTCTAAGCAGGTGAAAGATTATATTTGGAATTTGTCTGTAAAATACAGTAGAGTGAGAACATGCAGTGTGTGTGTGTGTACCTGGCTGAGCAGCCTGGCTCATGATTCGGATCACTCTCTCCACCAACACCTGACTGTAAGAGCTCCTCTCTTGATTTGGCACAGGTAGCTGGATCCTCTCTAAGAGCTCCGGGTTTATACCTGCACATGAACACGCACACATAAACCAGCAAGAGATTATAAACAGAATGCTGGGGCATGATGTTCACACTTGTAAAGCTGTCTAAAATTTTTGAAATCATGTAACAATATAACCATTGTATTACAGTATTAAGTACTGTATTACCTTATCAAGAAAGCAAACATGTTATATGTAAGCATTTTGAATGGTTGGACATAATGTTTCTAAAACATAATAAAAATTATATTGTGAAATATTTGGCATTTTACAATTCCTGCTCTCTTTTTAAATAAATTTGATGGCAAAGCTGAATTTTCAGCATCATTAATTCAGTCTTCAGTGTCACATGATCCTTCAGAAATCATTCCAATATGATGATTTGTTGCTCAAGAAACATTTCTGATTAACGTCAGAGTCTTATTAGTGTCTACATTGTTTCTTTTGTAATATTTATTTACAATTTATTTAATATTATTTTAAATATTAGAAACCCTTTCATACCTATTACCATAATTATCTATTTATTTGAAATGCTTTGTTTGAGACTGTTATTCCTGAAGAGACAGATCAGATACCTTTACTGTGAGACACGGCATACAGGAGACAAAGCACAAACAGAGCCTGGTAATCCTCTGTGTCACAGTCCATTGCGTTATACAACATGTCCAGGAAGGGCCTAGAACAACAAACAAGAAGATAACAGCTACTCTTCTATTCCACTCTCTGGAAAACATACAAAAATATGAACAACAGAACAATGTCTGCAATGCGCATTGCGCAGTTTGTGAGGACATACTGTATTGTTTGAGTGTTGCAAATGTGAAAGGCATTTACTACGTGCGTTATTGTCTATAAATCATGCCGAACTTAGACTGGCTTCGAGAAGCACTCATATCCAAACTAAACGCTAGTTATCTCCCTCCCTCTCAAACTAAAAATATTCTCCACAGGTGTAAACTCTTCTTAGTATCAAAGTATCAAATCATGTCCATGCAGAGTATTCCTAAGAAGACCGCTTTTTCACAGGCATGCCATGTACTTCTTGGGATATCGAAAACATAAATATTGCTTTTGAAAGGCTTGGGGAACAGTCTGAACACGTCCTGGGCTCTCTTTCTCTGGAGCACGCCAATCTAAATAGGGGAGCTTTGCTGCACTTCAGTGAACGGAGCAAAACAAGTCAATTGCATGGTAATTGGTTCAACGTTAACACCTTTTAACAATGCTGACAATACAATTGCTCAAAGCATAATTTTGGACTACAATGCAGTTTTAATGGATGTAACTAAAAGGTGGAGCAGTATAGATGCATTTGACCGTTAATGAATACGGTCACAGCGGGTGATTTACCGGTCAACACAATTATCCTTTAGAAATTTGTCAACTGGGTATCGTCTCCATCGCAGTTACACACTCAAGTGACATTGCTGTGCTATGTGGTCATGAAAACGTATTGTTTGCACGCAGTTTATAACAAGTGATTTTAAGCCACTGGAATGCAATCATCAATGGAAGAGAACTCAATTCACTATATGTGCGCCCTGCCTGAGAGCAGAGTCTGAAGACGCTGCTCATAGACCGCGGGAGTATTAAACCAAGTTATTTTTGCAGAATAATAAGCCTTGAATGGTTAAATACACACACTTGTAATGTGTCAAAATGCCCGTCTTTGCAAGAATCCTCATAAACACAGTAATTGAGGCCTTAAGGTAAAGCAAACAGTTGAGAAAGAAAACGTGTAACAGTATATTGGATCTGGGAAGCTCTTAATGTGATAGCAGTCTAATATTCCTGCTGTCTGTCATTCATGTTAATCAAACAACAAAAGAGAGAAAAATCTCGCACTGCCCTTAACCAAATCACTTTTGTAACTTTAATAAGAAAAAAGCATGTTCTTTACGGTGTAAATTATATATATGTATATTTATATTTATATATATTTGTACAATGCATGTAGCATTTCTAATTAATTTGTTTTACTGTAGTTTTTTGTCCTATTGTTTGTAATTAGTTTCTTATTATTATTCAATCTCAGACTGATCACTTGTCTTCAGTGAGGTTGAGGTTTTTTTTTTAATTTAGGCTAGTATTAGTTTTTGTGTTATTGACACTGGTGACAAAAATTATAAAATATTTACTGTATTAAAAATGTTGATATTGTAAAGACCTTATTTAAAGCAAAAATAACTATATTGTGATATACATTGTTACTGTGAAATAAAATTCCTCATATCATAATTGAAAAGATTTTGATCATATCACCCACCCCTACACAGGAGGTTAGCTTAATCTGACAAAAATGATTTTTGGACATTCTTAAAATTGCAAAATTGTTTGTAAATGTGTTTTCTAAGCCTAAAAAGAGCTACATGTTTTCTTCTAGGTCTGTGGTTAAGGTTGTGGTTGCTTGTGTACCTGATCTTCTGTCCTTCAGATCGTGCCGCAGCCGCGCTCTTCTCCTCGTCTGTAATGTTCTGTTCCGTCAACGAGGACACTTCAGAGATCCTACATTTTTCCATCACCACCATCTCAATTTCTGCAAAACACAAACACAACACCAAGAGTATAACAGCAAAGCTGGATTTTGGCATTGTCTATGTTAGATGTCAGCCGTGGAAGATCCCTGCATCAAACTGATCTAAGCTGTCTAAAGTTACACTAATGGATTTCCCTTGAAATGTTTATATGCCAGTGGACATTTACTTCAAAAAGGGAAACCACTTGGTTGCATTTAATAACTTTCAGAATTGAACCTAACAACTCAAGCCACAAGGGAATGTTTTCTAGAATTTTATTGTAGTGCCCGCTGGATTTAATTTTTTAAAAACTATTTGGCAGTGATTGTAAGCGGAAAATCTGCAGAGTTCTGCAGAACAGAATATGTAACTAAATATTTATACAGCTGTTTACACAACTGGTTGGTTGGTTGAGAGACCACAAGTTGGAAAAAAATAATTGTAAAAAATGAAACTATTCTAATGTCTGAATGCCTTATGAACTTGTAAACCTCCAAAAGTTTAAAAGTTACTTAAAAGAACATCATATAACTGTCTGTGTGTCAGACGTGGGGAAGGACGACTGAAAGAATGAATCACACAGAGGAGTGAACACGACAGGAGACAGGGCTTAGCTCACTTTCCCTCTCAAGTCTGACTACTCCCAGCAAGATTAAGGAGACACAAAAATGTCTCCTAAGGTAGGAGAGGGAGAGGGTGGAGGTGAGGTTTTGCCCAATCAGAGAGGTGGGGAGCACAAAATGAATGTGGACCAAAGTGACTGTGTCATAACACAGAAATGACGTGAGAAGGTGGAGTGCTCTCGCAACTGGCAAAACATGATTTAGCCAAGTAGGACGTGTTGCTGGGTCAACACTGTCATCATTATCGGTCCTGGAACAACAAGAAGAATCAAAAGACCAAACCCATACCTACAATTATTAGAACACTGTTCAAATCATTAACCCCAGTCTAAACCTAAAATCTGATTAGTTGATGGGATTATTGCTCCAATCCATATACCCTACTTGGGTAAATCACAATAAAATGTATCCATTTGTATTCCACGGAAAGAAGTCAGTCATATAATAATAATAATTCATTACATTTATATAGCGCTTTTCTGCTTTTCTAAGCACTCAAAGTGCTCTACATTGTCAGGGGGTATATCTCCTCATACACCATATGGGTTTGAAACAACATGAGGGCCAGTACATGATGACAGTTCTCATTTTCAGGTGAAATTTCCCTGTAAACCTCACCATAGATTTGTACAGAGTGCTAATGCGGGACTTTCTACAAACTCAAGTGGGCGCAGCTGTTCGGTCAGTTTTGAGAGCACAGCCACAGCCGAAGTGTGGTGTGATCCAAAGAATGGAGGGTCAGTCTGTCATGCTGGGACATTCATCTAGTGCTACTCACCTTCCTTGTCCCCACTTGTCCTGCTGGCCTTTGAACTAGCCTCTGTACCTTTAGCCTTTTCCTTCTCTTCTTCCAGGCCTTCCTCTGATCCCCGCTCTTCCTCCTCTTCCTCGCCCACGTTCTTGTAGTTGGGTCTTTTCTGAGTCCTCTTCCTCCCACGATGACGACTCATCTCCAGGGAGCGTTCCAGACTTTCTGGAGGCTTGGTGAAGCGACGAACACCAGCATTGCTCTGAAATGGAATGATCAATAGATGAAGGGCACTGACACTTTTGAGGGTCATAAAAAGATATATTCTTGGTAATAATAACAATAATAACAACAACAACATCATGATTTTTAATCTTATTTGTTAAAGTGCCCCTATTATGGGATTTTGAAAATTACCTTTCATGCAATGTGTAACACAGCTCTAAGCGAATGAAAACATCCGGAAAAATTTTTAAATCTGAAAGTGAACCGTGTATAAAGTTATTGTCTCAAAAGAAAGATTCGACTCTGAATCATTGAAACGAGTCCTTTTTACGAACCCCAAGCCATTTCATGTTAACGTCAACATGAAACATTAGCATATTGCCCGCCCACTTGTTGGTCTTTTGGCATTGGTCTGAATGAAAATGCAAATTCATTCTTTGCCGCTAGGTGCAGCTTTTGGAGCGGTAAAAATAGCTTCCCCGGTACCGCTGTAGATTAGCGTCACGGAAAGGAGGGGTTTGGAAAAATTAATCAATGAAGACAAATGACAAAAAATAAGACAATGAAAGTGTTTTTTGACCTTGCATGCATATCAACCTGTTGTTGGGGACTCCCAAAACCAAAATATGAAATATGCACGATATTGGATTTTTGCCGATATCCCGATATTTTTCAACTCATTTTGGCCGATAGCCGATGCTGATACGATATATTTCCTATTGTTTGGAAACAACACCAAGTCTCTCCTGTGCAGAAATTAAAAGCAAATTATTTTTAATTTTGGTTAGTTTTTAACAAGAACTTATTTGTTAGAATTAAATAAACAACAAAGTTATTTTATAATGACAGTACATTGAAGATTTGAAAATAACTATAAATAAACTATATATTAATCCCTGCATTTTTTCCAGAAAGATGCAGTGATAACCTTAACATTTTATTTAAGTTTTAACATTTCTAAACGGTCTAAAGCAAAAGAGTTGTAAAAATTCTGAAAAACTTTTAGAGCTCATAATTTGTTTAAAAATTATAACATATTACACATTAATGAATAAATCAGTATATATAAAATTATTTAATTTAAGTTTCATGTTTACGATTTTTTTTTCATGTAAGCTATAGCTTCTGACCTTTAAATCAAAACATACTCATGATCTTATGGCATCAATTACTCCTTCATTTAATCAGAAACACAGTCTAAATATAATTTGTGTATTTTGTTTTCATTTTATTAGAAGTAGGCCAACAGCGCCCCTACAGAATTAAAACTCCTTATAGAATGGGTATTAGGACCCGGGGGGAGGCTGTCGCTGCACGTGCTATTACTGTTTACACTATTACACACCGAACACGTCATTCTGTAAGTGCATTTCCAGTTTAAATGCAGCGATCCAAAACAGTGAATCTAATCATCAATCAGGCAAGACTTTGCTTTACGAACGAGCCACACTACTGACGTGATCTAATCGCACTGTTAACGTGATCTAATCGCAAGCACACCCTGAGCACATGTGAGTTAATGTATTCCTCTTATCGGCAAGACATATCGGCTAATTTTTCATATCGGGCAGATGCCGATATTTACACTAAAAGCCATTATCGGCCGATTCTGATACTGGACCGATAATATCGTGCATCCCTACTTTCAAACATTAATAAACTTTAATAGATATTTAAATATGAAAAAAAACAGTCTATAACTTTTTCTATTTAAAAAATTCTATAAATGTTTTCAAATATCTCCGTATAAAACAAATAAATATAATAAACCTATTGCTGCTTGGTCTTGGCACAACATATTCACACATAAACCATCTTGGATAACAGCAATAGCTGCTTTTACAGCGTCTGCAGAACTTAAAGAAGTAGTGAAAGGAAAACAGTCTCTGGCTTCTCAGAAACAAGAACCCGCTAAGACAGGAAACAGCTGCCAAACAGTCAAGGACACACATGGTAAGTACAGCACGGACAGAGGTGATGTTTGCAAGGAGCTCCAATAACTCACACGACGTGACAAGCCCTAGGCAGTGCTTTTGGGCATGACACTAAAGGACCCCCAACCTCATTTACGACAACCGCACAAGAGATAAGACGTTCATTCTTAGAACAGCAGGAAAACACTGTGAACAATCACCTGCTCGTGGTCTCACAGTTGCACTACTGCACTCTGAGCCACTCGGTCTGCTTTTCAAAGAACGCCTGCGAGGATTCAAAGAACCCACCTCTAATGTTTCGATACGTGAAATGATGTTCTCCATCTACAGTTTCTCTTTAAGTTCAGAAAGCAGCTTTAAGGAACCTAAGGTAGCACAAGAGTTAAAAACCACTCTCGACAAAAAACAGGACCACAACAGGTCACAGTGACACGGTGCGAAGAACATGCGCTCGCAGCTGAGAAGTGGAGCACTCAGTAGGACGCCACACTTGCAAAAAAACAGCCATCTGTGGTCTTGCTTGTGGTCACAGGCTTAATGAGTGAATTCTACTCAAAGTGCAAAGTATATCGTCAAGACTGAGCTATTTACGAGAAAGGACCGAAGAGATAAAAGGCAGCTGATCAGCATTTGTGATGACCTCACTCACTGCCACTGCTGTCAAGATAAGCCAAATATATATATATATATATATATATTAAAAAAAACATCTAGAGGTTTACTAAAGGCTAAAGTGTGGTTGTCTGAAATGCATTGCATCCCCTCATACATGTGTGACATCATTTTATGAATCAAAACAAGAGATTTGTGACATCAGGTTGATGTATGTTGCACTGATGTGAGAGTTCCAGTCACCTCAGCCCACCCAACTGACCAAGTTGCATTCGCTGAAATGCTGCATTGTGCTCGTTTAATCTCCCGAAACGGGGTCGCTAAAGCATGCCACCAGGCTACAGGTGCGTTTCCAGCAAACTGCGTAGCAGGTGTGCGTCTGCTAACACATGCACCCTGCTTGTTGTGCAGTATGTAAATGTATAATGAGAAAACAGCGGAAGCTTCTAATACGGTGGCGGTTTCACCCTTCATCTCTGCACTACATAAACTTCATACTTCCTGTCATCTGCGCAAGGACCTGTTTGAAATCCTGATCTATGCACCCACCGTCTCTGTCTGGTCCCTTCTGTGCTCCTCCTCTACCTGTGGCTTGTGGTGAAGGAAGGTCATGTGATGTGCGTGTATGTGTGTGTTTGGGTGGCAGAGGCTTGCTGGTAACACAGGTACTAGCTTCTATTTCACAGGGTTTACGGGAAAGGGAAAGTAGGTTAGAGGCAGTGTGGTGATGGTGTAAGGCAAATCGCTGTACATCAGAGCAACGAGAGCCACAACAAAAGATAGATCAGAACTTTGCATTTACATAAGGATTTCCACTGGCTTCCTCAACCGAGCTCTTCACAACACAACACAGTCCTTCAACAGAGTGCGTGCTTACTATAAATTGAAACGTTGATGGTTTGTTCAATAACCAAACTTCGGCTAACCTCAGTTTTGGCATAAATTCAGACCTTTTGCAAGAATTGGAAAGATAAACATGAAACTCGTGCAGTTTCAATGATTTAATATTAATAATTTGTGATTGATCTCATAACTATTTTGTAGCTGATGCATTCAGTTCATCGGGGGAAAAATGGTGTTGGCTTGCATAGTGAAATATATGTGCAAAAAAACTTGTCATACCAGTACAAAGTCAATAAAGAGCTTCAATTTGAAATCTTGATATTGCATATCAGTGTTTCTTCATCAGTGCAGTCTTTGCAGTGGGAGAGATTTTGTCATATGTTTTGCCACTGTTATCTGATGGTATTCATTGATTTGTACAAAAATACAATTTTTTGGTACGTATTGAGCTTTAATAATAGACTTCTACAATTCAAAGAGTGTAAATGATTTTACTTTTGCTACATACTACCCATCTGGATTTGATTTATTGATAAATTACAGAATGAATTAGTAATACTAGCAAATGTAATGTATTTTAACAACAAATTTAAAGGGGTCATGAACTGAGAAAACACAATTCCTTTGATCTTTTGGCATATCAGGGATCATTGTACTATAAAAACATCCTGTAAGTTTCAGAACTCAGAACTTTCTCATTAGTCTAAAAACAGCTTATATTAAAGCCAAAGCGACAGCTTGTGGAACGTTCTACTTTATGATGTAATAGTGTGGCTAAACTCCGCCTCTGTAGAAGAACATCAACGCCTGCTTCTACACCGCTGCCTGTTTAGCCCCGATTCACACATGTAGTGTAAATAACGAGCAAATGCAGGTCTACGCAGAAACCAAATGATAAAGTTGGCTCCAAAGACAACAAGACGCTGTGCAGTGCCAAGCTGTGGAAAAACAGTCTTTGCATTGCCTTCCCTCTGATCCCAATGTTAGGAAAGAGTGAATGAAGTGAACTTTATTTTTAATGAAGTTCCAGACCGCATCAGTAAGAACTTGGTCCTTTGTTCACTTACCGCGGATTTGTTTACAAACAAAGCACAATTCGACGCAGGATTTTCAGAAAGACTGAAACTAAAAGATGATGCTGTGTATTGTATTGGAAAAATAAAATTAGGAAAATAATTGCAACATAAAAGGTAAAAAAGTGGAGATACGGTTAGAAAGCATGAAGCTCGCAGTGTCAGAATGCCAGTCTGTCAGTCAAATCCGAAGCAAGAACACAACCCATAGCAGTGCGTTATGGTAATGATGTCCCATGTTAGTCTGATGGCAGATAAAAGTAACTGATAAATGAATGAGCGATCATTAAAAAAGTGTGCATCAAATACACTGAACACGGAAGCTCAAATGTGTGTGAAGCGCTAGAACAGACCTCACTGGTTCTCGTGCATCACGCATGCACATTTCTTAAGTTGCTGTTTTTAAAGGGGTCATACGATGTTGCTAAAAAGAACATTATTTTGTGTATTTGGTGTAATGCAATGTGTTTACACGGTTTGAGGTTTAAAAAACACATTATTAAAAACGCGACGATTTTTACAAAGCTCATCGTTCTGAGAAGCGAGGTGTACTCTGATTGGCCAGCTATCCGGTGCGTTGCGATTGGTCGAATACCTCAAGTGTGTGACGGAAATGTTACGCCCCTTCCCATGTTGTGATGCCATGTCCCGGCCTTTTTACAGTCTATTGTCCCGGCACGACGAGACTAAAACAATAAAACCCGCTACACAAGGCATTTGCTGCATTCAGTGAGGACATAATTACTGATTATAATGACTCATATGCTCTTTTTACACGTTGCGTTGCGCCGCGCCGCATAAACATAACACCATGTCTGCATTTGTGATCATAGAAACGCCAAACAAGCACTTCTCTACACTGCTCAAAACTCGCGTTTGAGTAGTCAGTAGCAAATTCTTTGAATATCGAAATGTACTTACAGGCTGTGAGTCAGATGCACCAGACTGTCCTTGAGACGTTGGAATTGCCCCACTTTATAGTGTTCACAGCGTAGGCTACTCTCTCCAAAATGCGCTGCACACACTTGAATATTTGCATTGTACTGTTCTGGAACAGTGTTGTAAATATAACTTAACCACTGTTTTCTAGTTGTGTACTTCATTTGGAAGGCCAAACAAAGTACTTTCGCTTTCACAACGAGAAACAGTGTTTCCACGACATGGCGTCGGAAACAACAATACTACAGCGAGAATAAAAGTTACGCCTTCTTTCATTGCATGCACATTTGGGCGGTGTTATGCAAATCTTCCCACATCGTGACATAGACATGTGGGGGCATGTTTGAATGAGCAATTTTAGGAAGGCGTGGCAGAGTCTTAACCAGGGCTTGAAAACAAAACAAAAAAATTCTGCTCGGTTCACTCCGAGCAGAATAGATATTTTAAACTTTCTGTTCCTGCGTTCCTCTGTAATATTACCGTTCCGAAAGCGGTTTGAGTAGAAAAAAATAACGGTTAATAACGTTATTTTTTAAAATGGTCTTTGCCTATAATAATAATAATAATAACAATAATATAATAATAAAGTACAGCAAAAAGAAAGAAAGAAAAAACAGGAAGAGATGGTATCTTAACCCGCTGCGCTTAGTCACAGCATCATCTTTTCTAGATTTGCCTAAACGTAAACAAAGGAAAAAATCTATTAATGCTTTAAAGACATTATTTTTTAAAGATATTTAAAAATCTTTGCTGCATTGTTTAAAAAAAACACTACTTGTATAAAATTGCATTTTGAGGGAAAAAAAACATAGGCTATAAGTCGCGTCGCATTTTATTAGGCTATTACATTCAGAAATGATGTAGGCTAAAATGCCGGTAAATCAAAATGTTTACAAACATAAACAAAGTTATTAGTTTCTCTCCACAACAAATTCTCTAAATTTAAGGCTATATCCTATAGGCTATTAAAAAAGTCAATCCAAAAACAAATTAATTTAAGATGCTTACCTCTCTCATTCGGCACAAATTCAAATGTTTCCATATTTGCGATGTATCTGGATGCTAAAATATTATTTATTATAGGCTTTGTACTTTCATTAATGTAAAACATCATCCTTCACATCGGCTGTATCAGCACGGTGAGGTGGTGATCACCATAGACATGTATAGACGCCCTATTCGACCGCTCCAGATACGTAGATGCGGCCGCCATCTTGGAACGGTCCACTTGACGTCATTCACCATACTGTAGGTTCGCACAGAGCCGTTGGGTTCGCAGACCATCGGCTGTGCAGGATTGTGGCATCTTTCGAATATTCAGTGATTACTATGGTGAATGACGTCAAGTTGACCGCTACAGTATGGCGGACGGCTTACGTATAGCGGCCCATAGAAACAGTCGCTAATGAGGCATCTACGTATATATATCTATGGTGGTCACGCTGAATACAACAGATTGGACGATGGAGCACTGTAACTTTTAATACGTTTCTTTAACTGTATTTTATTTTTGATAATGAACAGGCTGCAATGTCGCAAAAATGTCTGTGTGCGCAAGAGGCACCAGCGCGATATGGCCATACCAACGCTGGTTGGTTATACAGATGCAAGACATCATTCAAAACTGTCAAGCTTTTGCAAAAAAATAAAACTGTAAATAAAACTGTAAAGCTTTTGCAAAATAAAGAAAACTACTTTCTGCCGTCTCGTTTTCCTTTCCGAGAACTTTGGAACGCATCACAAAGTACCGTAGGCCTAACTCAGCACATTTTTTTCTTTCGTTTCCTTAATCTGTAAATGATTTAAGTGAAATATATTTAGTGTACAGGCATACATATTCCTTTGTATGTAAGCCTATAGTTTTATTCTGTTTTCTCCATTCACAGAAGCATTGCAGGTGCTTTTGATCTGTTGAATCCATCTTAAAATATCCTCGGATAAACTCTAACGCCGGTGCACTGCCATTGCGACTTACCTATGAAGAGTTCACAGCTGAGCGCGTGCATTTCACTCGTTCGATGCATCAGCGTCACATTTGCATATTCTGTACTACTTGAATTCCTGATTGGTTGACAGCAAATTTCAAATATTAAATGGAACAATAAAATAACATTATTAACCGGTTAATAGCCATTTCAAATTTTTGATTCTGTTTGGAACTATAACATTTGATTTCGTTTCTGTTTCTGATCCAGTCAAAATTTCGCTCGTTTCCAGTTTTTGTTCCTTGAACCGGTTCAGAGCCATGGTCTTAACTTTTAGAAAGAATATCTCTTTGGGTTTGAGACTTTAGTCTTTGCAACTTTAGGGATCTTATATATGCACAAACAGCTTGTAACCCTCCAAAGAGAAAACTTGAAATCGCATCATATGACCCCTTTAATGGCAGCTGAACACGCACATTCACATTTGAGCGTCTTCTTTTCATTTAATGGCGGTTAGCAAATCTACTCGAAGGCGAATACTGCCACCTACAGCATGACAGCTGACATAAAATAAGGATCGGGCTTAGGAAAGCCGATACCGATCAGTTAAAAAAATGCTTGATCGGCTTCGATCCCGATCATTGAGATCGGCGCGGGACATGCCAGCTTACGAGTCTACAATCCGCTATGCCAATTCAAACAGAGCGTTCTGATGAGGGGGTCAAAACAGGACAGAAAATAGCCTATAACTTCACAATTTTTATGTTTTTTGATGTAAAATCTTGATAACATTATAAGGGGACAACTACAAAATAATAATAAAAAGGCAGTTCAAGACCCCTTTAAACAATTAGCCAATTAATTCTGAATAGCGTCTTTATTGTCGCTTGGTTTTTTGGGGGGTATTTGTATTGAAATCTGAAAAATGATCATGATGTTGTATACCACATAACCCTACATTTAACCATTTGAAGCTATTTAATCCACATGCTTATGCATATCCATACATACTCATACATATTTCTCATTACATTCATTATATGCTATAAACAACATTTTCTCCCATGAAATTCAATACAAACCAGGACCTTACAGCATAATGATGTGTTGAGTTTTGCAGAGGCAGACAGAGTTTTGTTTACAGTACATGGCTGTAAGGATATGCATGCCGTCAACAGTTTTGTGCAAACCAAAACAAATGTAGCAGTCAGCAAAATTATTACATATTACAGCACTGAATGCAAACTTAATGTTGCTGTCATGGTCTATTTACTTTCAACACAGTGCAGTTTATATGATCTACAGTACGTGTTTACATCTTCATTTTGGACTTAAAGATCTGCAATTTGTGTTGGTGTCTTGGACAAAGCATTTTTGTTTAAATGTCCCCTTTCCTTAAACTGATCTAAAATTGCAGTCGCACAAGTTGCACTGGTTTAGGGAAGCTGGGTTTGACAGATTACTGTCAGCTTGTAAAAAAAGGGTCTAACAGAGTGAGCTGTGGTTAAGCCTGAGAGGTGAGACAGAAACAGACCACAGAAAGAGCCAGAGAACGGGAAAGAGGAAATGGCTTTTGATAATACTGACATATATGAAAACACAGACCATTTCCCTGAAAAGGCTGCTTGACTGCCCCTATCATTATTTTTTTTTTTTTTTTTTTTTTTTGCTGATGATAATCAGAATAATACAGGATGGTGTACTGAAGCTGGTCTACTATTACCAGAGCACTTATTAATAACTATTCTAAGAATATATTTGTGATATCATCAACTTTCAAAATTAGAATCATTTTAACTATCTGTCTTGTTTTTAAAGCAAACAAAAATACCAATTTTATTTTAAATAATAAGAATATGTGACCCTGGACCACAAAACTAGTCATAAGGGTCAATTTTTTAAAATTGATATTTATACATCATATGAATGCTGAATAAACAAGCTTTCCATTTATGAATGTTTTTTTTTTTTTTTTTTTTTTAAAGATAGGACAATATTTGGCTGAGATACAACTACTTGAAAATCTGGAATCTGAGGGTGCAAAAAAATCAAAATATTGAGAAAATCGCCTTTAAAGTTGTCCAAATTAAGTCCTTAGACGTGCATATTACTAATCAAAAAGTAAGTTGATATATTTACATTAGGAAATTTACAAAATATCTTCATGGAACATTATCTTTATTTAATATCCTATTGATTTCTGGCATATATATATGCACAACACAAGCAACACCAAGGCCATGGGTTCCCTTAACGCAAGCAACACCGAGGCCATGAACTGATACAATACATACCTTCAATAGATAAGTGTCTGCCAAACACATAAATGTAAATGTACATTAAAGTCACAATGAAGTGGAAGTAGCAACATCTTTTCTTCTATACTGTGATGTAAATTATAGTGAAACGGATTTTCACGCCGACTGTTGTTGATTTCATTTCAAATGGTGTTGTTTTGAATCAGCCAAAACAGTAAAGCTTCAAATAACCAAGGATCACTGGTGATGAGTCGAAAAAAAAAATCTAATTATTTTACATAGGAAATGACGTCATAGATTGTTGCCAGGTTGTTGCTAAGATGTTCAGAGTGCACGTGTTGAAAGGTTTCTAGAGTATTACACATCAAAGTATGAGCAATGGCAAAAATGAAATCTGCCAACTATCTGCTGGCATTGCCTAATTCATGTTGCAACTTAATATCATTGCATAAACAAACACTACTAACGGAGATGCTTCTCACATGATAACAGTCTCAAAAGAGTGGAAACCTACAGTTCAAGGATGCATGACATTCTCCTCTCTCAGAAACAAATCTGACATTTAAGTGATTTTGTTTTTGCCAGGTGCAAGCTAACGACTCAACCAGCCAAACATTCGGGACGTTTTCATTGCAAAATATTTGCATATGTGCATATGCACGGCCTGGCCCGGATTCTGATATCCAGACAATAAAAAAAAAAGCAAAAACAAGTTATGCGCTACAGGCTGCACTACACAATCAGTCTCACATCCACCTACAAGCTGCAATGCTGTGGAGAAAACATCAAAGCAGCCCATTAACACCACTGATATCGCAGCGCTCTTATCTGTCTTCCTTACCTCAGTGTAAATACCCTCATGAGAACAACAAGGGCAGAGGCAAACCACAGAGAAGTTCTCTCCTCTTCAACTATCTCATCCACAGACTGGAGCAGTGGCGTAACGTAACTACCTCCTTTCTGAGAAGATTATTTGTGGCCGATATGCATCTTATATTAAAAAAAGGGCAAGGTTAGATTGTAGCGCTAGACTGACATCTTTTAGGTGATCAACAGAAGTGATAACATTTAGCAAGCTAATTGGACACATGCGTCACTGTAAAACTGACACATTGATTGAATTTTCCTTGAGGTAGGGGAAAGTTTGGCCAGTTTGATGTAGCCATGACAACACATTTGACATCAAGTAAATATCAGATCGAGGCCAATAAACCTCAAACTGCTTATGAAAAACAGAGAGAGATCTACCAAGTACCTGTTACTGTGGAACAGAAATAAATGCCCTTTAAACTAAATAACCTTTCATACAAGGACTTTACCGCATTTTTTTTACGTGATAGCAAACAAGTTTGCTAGTACACAAGAAAACAGAAAGTGTGCAAAATTATTGGTAAAAATAGCAACTGCAAACACAGTGATATTACTTTAGTTTGATATAACTTTAAGCATGACATCACCACACAGTGTCAAGGTCATGTGAAAGGGCATTTAGAACAACATTTTTATCGACTAGGAGCCACTTGTTCCCATAAAACCTAATAAATGGTTCATGGCTCCTAGTAGGGATCAATACAGCATCCTTCTGGTTACCTATTGCATGCACATCCAAATGAAGAGGCCAACTGGCGAATGTACTCACTGAACTCTTGTGAGCGCTCTGCTCAGTCTGCACGATGAACACTGACAGGTCTCCGTTCAGAACGGCATCAGCCAGAGAATGGACAAGCGGCTGGTAGTGGATGATCAGGAACACCTAGAGACAGCGGGACATCATATGTTGTCACCTGACCACAGCTCACATCGTGTGTATGGTGGCTTTTCTACTCATTGCAAGTTTCAACAAAACTGAAGGAGTGTACCTGAGACAGCAGGTAGAGAGACACCTGAGGGTTGATCTTGCGCTCTTCAGACTGGGAAAAAAATAAAAATAAAATTGTTATGTGGCATGAAAACTAGATAGTTACATGCTTGGATCACTATCACATGCATACAGTACCATTCAAAAGTTTTGAATCAGTAATATATATATATATATATATATATATATATATATATATATATTTTTTTTTATTTCTTAAAAAAAGATATATTAAGAAATTAGTATGTTATTTGGCTAGGTGCGTCAAACTGATCAGAATCACAGTAAGGAATTCAATTTTTACCACAATTTCTATTTCAAATAAATGCTGTTACTTCAAACTTTCTTTTCATCTTTTCTAATGTTTCATGGTTTCCACAAAAACTGTTTTAAACATTGATACTAATAAGAAATGTTTCTTGAGCAGCAAATCAGCATATTAGAATGCTTTCTGAAGGATCATGTGACACTGAAGACTGCATTAAGTGTATTTTTCTATTCAAAATACTTTGGAAACCATTATACATGGTATAAAAAGAGTCATAAATGCACAACAGGAGTAAGTAAAAGAATAACTCAAGTCAATACAGTGAATTTATATTGAAAGGGTTTTGCAATAATGTAGCGTACAGATTTTCTTCCCCCACCTCCAATGGTTATGCAAAGTTAGCCTGGAATAAACACTAGCCTACTAGATGTATGTTAGTTGTTTTTCAGACATGTGCAGTTGTGTCCTCACCTGCTCTTGCCTGACCAGAGAGTACACGTATAGGGGAAGGAAGAGGCGGTTGAGCAGGTGGTCGGTCAGCACGTCATTGAGAAACTCACAGTTGATGATGAGGATGTCATTCAGATAGTGAAGATGGTCCAGGTGCTCAGCTACCAGATCGCTGAGTTTTCCTCTGTTTTTATGTCTGATGAGAATGGGTAAAGAAAAGATTGGAAAAAGTGCAATATTTTAATCATAAACATTACTGAGCAGGCTATGTTGTGAATTCAGATTTTCAGTGATCAAATGTGGTCTGTAGTGACACCTAGTGGTGTGGAGGGGAACAGCACATAAAAAGGTGTCACAAAAACCTTACTCTTCATCAGTCTGCACACACTTGTCCAGCTCGATGACATGGCTGCCTATGAACCAGACCAAATTGGAGAAGTATGGCACGGCTGTTTTGTCCCGGATGTAGTGTAGCATGTGCTGGTTGTCCACTGCGGAGCAGGACCAAAAGGAAACATGGTTACTCACGAACAGGCAGAGAAACAGGAAACAGCCACAGTGAACTGTTAGGTTTAGTGTAACTAATAACACAACAGCGCCAGACTTACTGACGGCAAGTGGTCTTTAAAAAGCAATAGGGGTTAATTACAGAGCAATATGCAATGTGATTGGTCAGATGTTGGAGGGTTATGTTAAATGACATTCCCTAAGCAAAGTCGCTAAACGAAGCTAGTCATGTACTAAGCATGAGAGAATTAGATGTTGTGAAATGTATCTAAACTTATAAAGGCTCACTATGTAATAAATAGTAACAAATAAACATGGGTCTAAGTGGTCAAAAGTCAAAAGACCTTTGCAAGTGCCACTAATAAGCTGAATATGAACAAAAAAATGGGCCTGTTTACGTTTGTCTTGTCAGGTAAGGAATAATTTTTGAAAAGCTGATGGATGGATTATAATCTAGGTTGATCTGTATCTAGCATTGTAGATATTATAATAACCAATGCTCAATGAACCTCCAGCATCTTTTTAAATTAGAATTTAAAACACACAAATACAACTGATATTGCCAAAAATCACCACCAAAGCCAAACAAGAGGGTTTAAATAAAGGCCCCAATGTGTGACAGTGCAAACAAGTGTATTTTTTTAACTACTATCAGTGTGTGAAATTGTAAACCTGTGTACACACAGACAAATTTTTTTTTTTTTTTTTTTTCTAATAACTAAAATGAAGCAACTGTGAAAAAATAAAAACAGTTCAAGAGAACATGCAATACAAGTGGCACAAGAAAGTTCTGAATTTAACCAACTTACATGACACTGGAATAAGGCACACAGGAGTCACCATAGAGGGAGAGGGGAAGAACAGACAAAGGGTTAAACAGGATAAGGGGACTGACTGAGCTAGTGGAGCTCTGGGCCCTAGAGGCTCAAAGATGAAACCATCACACCACCTAGTGGCTGGTACTAAACCTGCACAAAAGAGCATCTGGAACCAAGAACAGCCTAAAAACACCAGACATATCGACCAGATCCATGAAGTTGCCAGGACATGCTAAAAAGCAAAGCATACCACCCAACTACTTTTTCTGACAATCGGGGATTTTAACTGCATTTATATTGTAATTAGCCATGTGATCTGCCATACCAAGAAAGCCACAGATAGTACATTTAAGCAACACTTAAAAATGTATGAATGTTATTGCATTACATAAAATCTTGAAGACACATGGTGCACCGCAGTCATGAAGGTTTCAGCGGACTCAGTCGTGAGTTTTTTATGTTATGGTTATTGATCCAATAAATAAAAATCAGGCTGATATTTAAGATAATAAAGTGATCATGGGTGACCACTTTATTTCTATTTGGCCTAGATATTATTAAAATAATATAAAATAAAATAGAGGGTTTGGATGTTACGTTAAGATTTTTTTAAGACACTTTTTCTTTATTATTTTTATCTTTATTGTTATATTTTCCTTTTAACATTGATAAAAGAAAGTTGGCAGTAAATAAACAAGATTTATTTGTGTTTGGGTGAATGTATGCAACTGTCTATTGTCTTTATGTTGGAAAGCACTTTAAATGTGCAACAGAAATAAAGTTAATGATGCAGTGTCCCACTGCACATGGTTTTTGGTGTCATTGGAAGAACACAGAAATCTGAACTTTTAAGATGAGTTCTTTTTTAATCAGTCTGAAAAAATGCAGATTGATATCTAATCATATCCAATATATATTGGTTATTGAAAATATTACTAACTGAATTTTTATATGTAGACATATTATCCATGTAGGAGCATCCCTATAAAATATTACACCAACTGGCTTGTATTAAAAAAAAAAAGACTTTTAAAAGGTTGTTTATTCAGTGCAATGACATTTAAAAACTTTTAAGTGTTGTTTGCACCTCCAAATATTATTTAGGGCCACTGAATGCACATTAACGTCAGTAACATGCACCGATGGCAGTTTGACTTCAACGACTTTAACGATCTCCATAGGGAACGACTGATTAGCTATAAGACGGACCGCAATTCAAGGGCAAATGCCAAGCAGATAATAAGAAACGGTTAAGTCAGTTATTCAAGAAGGTAAGAAGGATTTACATACAAGCTCAAGCCAGAGAAACAGATCACCGAAAGCCCTTCAGTCTTCAGCACGTGACCATACCCAAGTGAAACCCCAGTGTGCCCGTGCATGCGTGTGGAGTCAGCAGCGATCACTAAATGTAAGTGTGTGTTACTCACAGATGGCAGAGAGCAGTGTCAGCATGCCCATGCATCAGAGGCATGACAGAGCGTTTGACAGAAGAGAGGAGGATCGGGAGGCAGCAGCAGCTGAGTCAGGGCTATACTCACCTTTGTACACATTGAGTGTGATAGTCCTGACCGCGATCCTGACCATGCTCTCTGGGTGGTTGAAAAACTTAATGGCCTCCGTGTACAGGGCAAAATCATTAGTGTGCTAGAAGCATGGGAGACAGAGAGTGAGGCCGTCAGCGAGGAGGATTAGCTCAGAGAGAGGAGAACTGCAACTGGTGATGTAAAAAAAATCCCTGCACTTTTATTCTCTTGTGTGAATCCAGTATGTCTACAAAGCAGAAGAAGTAGGCACATAACATCACTGACACTGAAAAGTGTGCTGAATGCAATGCTACTGGGTATTAAATTGGCTTAAAATGTCTCTAATTAAAGCTCGTTATATATAGTTCACACACACACCGAGACCGCACCTCAATAAATTTGTCACTCTTCTCCTCTTGTTTTCTGTAGTGAAAATTTAGGCCGTACTTATATTGTATGAACAGCACCGTTCAAAAGTTTAAGGTACGTAAGAATTAAAAAAAAAAATTTTTTTACAGTCTCTTATGCTTACCAAGGCTGCTGTATTTGATCAAAAACATAAACAGTAATATTGTGAAATATTATTACAATTTAAAATAACTATCATTTATTTTAATATATTTTTAAAATTGTAATTCATTCCTGTGATGGAAGTGAAGCTGAATTGGTCAGCAGTCATTACTCCAGTCTTCACTGTCACACAGTCCTTCAGAAATTATTCTGATGCACTGATTTGCTGTTCAAGAAACATTTCTTACTACTATCAATTAATATTTTTGTGGAAACCATGATTTTTTTTTTTCAGGATTCTTTGATGAATAGAAAGTTGAATGACATGTAAAAGTCTTTACTGTCACTTTTGATCAATTTAATGCATCCGTAATGAACAAAATAATTAATTTCTTCCAAATATTATCCCCATATACTATATATACACATTTTGTTATTATGCTGTAGTAAAAATATATTCATAGCTATCAGTGGCAGGGCTCCTTATGAAGAAGAAGAAATATGGAGTAACATGAAAATACACACAAAATACAAACTATTAAATGGTATTAAATTTCTTTTGTCTGTGTTTGCAGAACAATTTTCAATGTGGCTCTTCCAATAACAATTTATAGTTGGAAATATTTTTATAATATTTAAATAATATTTTATAACGTTTAACCCAAGTTTTACATAATATGTAGCTATTTTAATACTGATGCCTGAAATGCGTTTCGCACCTTCATTTATTTATGCTGTGATATAAGATTTATGTCTATGTCTACATTTGCTAATATTAGTTTGGTCAGAAATGGCAAAATGACATTTATATGTATAACAATTATAATGAGTTCATATGAGACTCATGTGACTCCTCAAGCAAAGCGGTTGTCACTCCCAAAACTTCACTTTGTTAGTGTGTCTATAAAACTAATTGGTTTATATTGTAAAGGCAAAAGCTGACTTCATTAGCTTCATAAGTCTTGGTATGCACTGGTTTACATTTCACATTAAGTCAATCAGTGCAGCATCAGATCTCTCATAGAGCAAATCCTTCCATGCAGGCCCTCTCTATTCCTGACACCATTGATTAACAGCATCAAAGGTGCCACAGAATAAAGAACACATGACGGTTAAATACAACCATTTACAGTACACCAATAACTTCCCCCTATACAAAGGAGCCCCCAAACATTTCCGTCAACGTCCGATCCACATAAAACAGTTGTAAACTTACAGCTGGACTGCATTTGTCCAAAATGAAAGAAAATAACTGCTCAGGTTGCATGAACACACAGGAAACATGGTTTTACAAAGTCACAGTGAGCTGTTAGCTCTTCCTGGAAGTGCACTACGGTCTGTTACACACAGAATGCATGCGAGCCCACAAATAAAAGCCCCCTTCTGCTTTCAGTCTATAAACTGACAGTTGCCCTAGTTAATGCCCCTTACCTCATTGTAGAAGAAGTGCACTGTGTGGTTGTTGAGTTTCAGAGATAAAGTTTTCAAAAAGGAGATATAGTAGGCCATAATTTCCTCATCAGAGAAGTCAAATTTATGCACAATGATGGAATTAACATGATTATTGGACAGCAAATAATCTAGAAAAGGAAAGACAACATATTATATGTTCAGGACATAAACATAAAATTAAAAAGCATAAAATTTGAACTTTGTCCAGGGGTGTACTCACAAAGAGAAGTCTCATGACTGATGTTTTCAAAAAGGATGTTGAGCGTTTGCAGAAGCTGGACACACACATACCGTCCGGATTTCTGCCGTAGTATGTTGAGGAAAAATGCAAACATGTTCTTCTCCAAAAAGAAGCTATAAAAAGAGAGCAAGATTTTGGTTTTGCCTATTTTAATGCAAATTTAACGTGTGGAAACACTGTCAAAACTGAAGGTGAAACTCACTCAAAGACAGAGCTGTCATTCTGATCACCCCAGATGAGAATCTCAGTAATGGATCGGATAGTTTCCACCAGCAGATTTCTGTTGTGATCAGTCACTGTTGTGTTCTTTGTTAGGACATGGTACATGTACCTAAATAAAAATAATAATAATAATAATAATAATGATAAAAAAGAAATGCCACTTAAATGACAAACTACATTTCATATTATGAGCACAACGTATAATTTATTATGATTTATTTGAGATCGTAACGACCATAAATGCTTTCTGCATATTAGAAAATAATGTAAGTGACATATTAAATAAGAAACTGTAGCTGTTTTTAAGACACTAACCCAGCATTTCATACAACTGCATGTTACTATGGCTAAAAACATAGTGAACTGCCTATCTAGGCACCATTTTTGAGCATTATATATGCATATGTCCGAATATCACATAAATGCTGTCTTGGTAGGCAGCTCACTAGGTTTTGACACCTAGCCTAATACTTCACATAGCCTACAGTTTTGCTCATATGTTCTCAGTTTTACATCGCGAATAAATCCCGACATGAGTAATATAAATATTTACATTTCTAAACTGACTATTGGTGACTTTCCACATCAATGACAAACACCAACTGAGTTTAAAAAGCTTGAACTGCACGAGCTGAGCTGGCTAGCTTATTAGCCGCAAAAGGTCTATAAAAACTTACTTCAAATGGTCCAAAGAATGAATGTTTTTGGACTTCCCCTGCCCTCCGACCCAGCTCCTTGAACGGCCGAACATTTTTCGGTTGCTCTGTTTCGCAATATGTATGTTTTTAACACAGTTTGCTAGGCGAATGGATCCATATCCGCCGCGGTGAAGGCCCAGAATCCTCACATGAAAACATACCTGTCGTCCTATCGCTCATGACAGCCCAAACCTCAGCTCTAAGCCATTATGGGATTTGTAGTTTATTACGGAAGCCATTATAGTGCGTTCGAACCAAGTCACCCGACCGTTACGGACTCAATTTCCCAGAGTTCCGTGCGAGTGCAACGGTTTTGGTGAAGTCATGAGAAAGCGCCGATTGTTTTTATTTTTCACGCGTTATAAAGCTCCGCGGACCCTTCAGATGATTTTTATTTATGCCTTTTCTTTATCGCCGGACTTTTAAGAGGGACACGGGATAGTCCTAATGTCAAATAGCAGCGCTTGGCCTTGGAACACTCAGACATGCTTTTCTTCACTAACTTGTTTGCTGTATAGTGGAAACATACTGACGTTGAACGGATTGCAGGGGAAATACTGCTGAAAAGGGAGTTGTTTCACTGCGTGTTTGAGTGAAATGGATGGATTGACGCTTCCAAACTAACCTGTCTCATATAAAGTGTGTTTAAATGCTTTTAATTCGCCCAGTCTGCTCAATGAGACTGAAGCATATGTTTTGGAGTCTATGACCCACTCAATTTACTCTCGCTTAGATTCAGTGGAATCGCTAATCAACGAGCTTCCATATATGTTTTATCTCGGCCTGTTTTTTGTCAATGTCTTAATTCTCTACTATGCCTTTTTAATGGAATACATAGTCCTTAATGTAGGGATAGTATTCTTGCCAGAGGATATGGACCAGGCACTGGTGGATTTGGGTGTACTTTCTGACCCAGCCTCAATTCCATACGACACAGACACGGAGCTGGATGTTTTTGAGGGATATCTGGAATAAACAAACCATGATTGACACTTGCAGCCGAAGCTCTCGTGGGGAAGTTGTCTTTTGGCTGATTCATTTGGTTACTGGAGAACCATTGTCAAAGGGAACGACATATGATCTCTGCAGACATAAAAAGATGCTGCAAAGGTCACCTTATAAAAAAGAGACTTTCATGGATAAGTAAGTAGTCAGTTTTTAAATGATGATTCATACTCGAAGAATATATGTACATTAAGTGTCGTGTCTCCACAGGCTGTCCAGGCTCAGAGGACTGACCTGCAAGCAAGCCATCGTGCCACATGGAATATTTACCTGGAACAGATAAGCCAAATGGACCGTGTGGTTTTCCATGGGACAGCCAGCCAGTGTCTCTTCAGAGATCAAATTCAGGCACTAACCACTACTGTGGATATGAATATTACATTAGCCTATTTATTTTTAGTTTGGCGTTCAGCACTCATGCAAGATTCTGTGTCAGCCCTGCAAGGGCTTGTTATTACTCTCTAGGCAGAACCATTATACGTGGTCAGCCTCGGCATGTTTTCGTT
Organism: Tor tambroides; assembly: GCA_021397915.2. Classification (NCBI taxonomy): domain Eukaryota; kingdom Metazoa; phylum Chordata; class Actinopteri; order Cypriniformes; family Cyprinidae; genus Tor; species Tor tambroides. The sequence continues at coordinate 3,181 of JAFVLL020004765.1, read as the reverse complement.
CCCTTTAATACTATTTAAATGAGTAATACGTCATGAGACAAACAGGGTGTCTGAATCAGTGTTCTGGGTTTAAGTCTCAACTTACGAACCGCATATTTGTGACCATCTGAGAATGATATATATTTGATTGAGCTTTGTTTATCCACTCAATATATATTTAATAAATGATTACTTTCACTTTGTGTTGCCATGGTGTCATTTTTGACTTTCAAATATCCGGTGTCTTCGTGTGTAACATCTGAATTTTACCACAACAACTGACTGTGAAATCACAATTGTTTGCTAAAAAGATAAAGGTCAGCAACCAAGATCTAGTTTAAATTAAACACATGTTGATTTCTTAGAAATGTTCTATTTATAATTGTTAGTTTCATATGGTTTTGAAAAACCTTTATCCCATTTTTACGAAAGGTTTCAGTTCTGTGAATTTCGTGGCATGTGTTCATCGAGTAAAAAGTAATGTACTTGTAGTGAAATCAGTGTGGGATAGCCTCACATGGGGCACTACTAAATGTAATGATTTTAGATTTAAGTAGCACCACCAGTGTAATGGCTTTGGGCTTCAATATTAATATTAATATTTAGTTTTGGCCATACTATTTTATGGGGCACCTACCAGGAATTTCACCTTGACGGTAAAGAACAATCATGAAAGATTGTTGAATAAATAAGAATAAAAATAAGTTATAGGAAGTTGTACTCTGGCCAGTCTGAAGGATTTGTGAGATATTAACTTGTAGAGCCATCTTACTGTATTATCAATGCAAGGAAGACACAAGTGTAATAAATGGGGTTTTATTAACAAAGGGACAGAAAAGAGTAACTAACAACTCAGTCATTCTTGAGACATGGGACAAAACATGTCCAGCAATTGTAACTGCTGTTAGGTTTAAAAATACAAATATTTTCCATTGTAAATGTTATGGGGATTAATAATAGAATCTATTTAACACAATTATCCCTTTCAATTTAATTTTATCATTATTATGTGAAATCTATGACACTTATTGTCTTCTCACTATATCTAAAACAGTGTGTCCACAGAGAACAGTTCAATCATTTATATGCTATAAAATGGATAAAAATGTTTTTAATGATGAAAAAGAGCTTGTTTGATCAAAAGCAACACTTAATAATATCTCATATCAAAGCAAGGTTATTTTTCAGTGACACATGCATGTTTCATAAGGTTTCAAAGTTGTGTCCCCACTTTTTATCAACACCGTCAGACATTCATTAAAATGTAATAAAATCAGGGAATATCAGGGACAACTGTCACTCTAAAGGACCCCCTTGCCACAGTCCTCCTCTGCAGAGTACATCAGTGTCAGACATCTCTGTCAGTTTTATAGTTTTAGAATATTTTAAATTCTAATGTTAATATTTCCTGGTCACAACCATGATATGTCAACACCATCTTCCAATTTCTGAGGAAATTATTTGAAATATTTAGATCATTTTATTCTCCTGAAGCAGGTTCCATTAGCATCTAGCATCAACAGAAAAAACTAAACAAAATGGCTACTACATGAACTCTATTTGTTTTGTGAAAGAAATGCCAAATTTGTCAACACCGCCAGATGTCACCACCATAAGATTTTGTTCCAAAATTACTTAAATGTGACTCTTGAATAAAAGCTTTATAAACAATAACATACTCACTGTATGTTGTGTTTGTTTTAATACAGTAAATTGATTCAATGTATTTGATAGTTAAAATTCAGATTTTTGTCACCACCGTCAGATGTGTCAACTCCGTCAGATGAATATTTTGATAATATTTCATTATGATATTATATAATTGTTGTGGAATTGTTGGTCACATTGTGAAAGTGTAATCTGTCTGCTAACATGAGAATGTGTTTTGAAATGTTAAAAACATATTGAATGCTGTTAAAGACAATGTTGAAAGCACATTACCATATATATATATATATATATATAGTAATAAGGTAAATCTTATTCTACATTCAACGAATAAATCAAGAGATTATCAATTGCATATTTTATTGCAAATTTAATGTGTGGAAACACTGTCAAAACTGAAGGTGAAACTCATTCAAAGACAGAGCTGTTATTCTGATCACCCCAGATGAAAATCTCAGTAATGGAACGGATAGTTACCACCATCATCATTTATATATAATCTAATGCAGATTAGATAATCATAAACTGACAATACACGCAAATGTCAAAGGTCTCTGGACAGAGGTTTGGAAAGAGTGGTATTTACGTTTGCCTGGTAATGTGCTGAGTAAACGTCTTCCACTTATTGACCCTGGGCCACACTGCAGTGGGAAGAAAGGAGTTAGATCAGTTTCACAGTCTTGAACACGAAGCACTGGTGAACGATGAACTCCTGAGCACCGTGAAGGTCCTTGGTCTGAAAATACACAAACACAGGAGCCTTGAAGGTGAAGGTTCTTAAGTCTGCGCAGAAGCTTGTGTTTGAGGTTGCTGTGGCAGTTTCCAAATTCACTTCTTGCAGAACCTCCTTGTTTCTCAGTAGTACAACAGCAGCAGCTTAGCACATCTTCGGCTAGCACATTTTTCTTAGCACTGCAGTAGACAGCAACAGCTTACTTACCACAGTGTAACTTAGCAGCTCTTGGCTTACCACATTTAACTTAGCACACTTCTTTTTCTTGAAGAGAATCTTTTAATCTTTCCTGAGAAGAAGGGATTTGCAAGTTGGCGCTTTACAGATCCAGCGTTTGGATTGGCTGATGCTGTCACAGGTGGCCATGGTATGGCCTCTCTGGCATGAGGTCTATTTGTATAGCTTAAAGTCCACGTTTTAGAGCAATGTCTTTATAGTTTTCCCTATGCAAAATTCATTTTCCAAACCAATTCCAGATTAACCTACGTTGTGCTGAACATATGAAGACAAAACATCATAAATGGGTGATGCTGAATATTGACCCATGCATGCATTATAGCTACATACAACCTGAATTCTGGAAATGTTGGGACATTTTTTAAAATTTGAATAAAATGAAAACTAAAAGACTTTCAAATCACATGAGCCAATATTTTATTCACAACAGAACATAGATAACATAACAAATGTTTAAACTGAGAAATTTTATACTTTTATCCACTAAATGAGCTCATTTCAAATTTGATGCCTGCTACAGGTCTCAAAAAAGTTGGCACGGGGGCAACAAAGGGCTGAAAAAGC